>APFE031665866.1:90788-100814 GCA_000404065.3 Pinus taeda
ATTATATGACCTAGGAGTTTGCCTTCTTCTAGGCCAAATAGTGATTTCTTTGGGTTCAAAGATATGCCATATTTTCTGCAAATTAAGAACACTTGTCTGAGATGTTTTAAACGTTCTTGGTCTGATTTTGAGAAAGCTGTGAGATCATCAAGGTATATGACTAAGAAATCATGGATTTCTTTAGCAAAGGCTATGTCCATTGCCCTCTGAAATGTGGCTCCAACATTCTTCAGTCCAAAAGGCATTTTGACATATTTAAAGGTTCCCCAAGGTGTAGTAAAAGTTGTTTTATCTTGATCATTCGGGTGAACTAGAATCTGATTGAATCCTGAGAAACCATCCAATAGTGAGATCCTTAAAGCTCCCACTACCCTCTGTAAGATGTGATCCATTTTTGGTAAGGGGTAGTGGTCTTTGAGAGAGACTTTGTTCAAATTCCTCAGGTCAACACAAAGTCTTATCTCCCCAGTTTTCTTTCTTGTGGGTACAAGGTTTGAAATCCATTCAGAAAATCTTATAGGTGCAATGATTCCAGTTTCGTACATTCGTTTTACTTCCTTTTAAATTAGGGGAAGAAGGACTGGATTCACTCTCCTCAACTTTTGTTTAAAAGGTTTCTGGTTTTCTTTCAAGGGTATAATGTGTTGGATGACAGAAGTATCATAGGATTTTAGGTCTTCATAACTCCAGGAAAACACATCTTGAAACTCTTTAAACAATTCAATGTATTCTGATTTCTTGTCAAGAGGTAAAGTTCTAGAAAGCTTTATCATTTTGGGATTTTCAGTGGTCCCAATATTACACTCCTCAATTTCTGCATTTATGGGTTGCATCTTTGGCTTCTTAGGGATGTCATTTGAGTCAAAAATGTCTTCTAAAGGAGTTAAGCCTGTGGGCAGGAAATTATCCTTTAGTTAAATTACTTCAGTTTCTTCTTCCATGATTTCATCAAAATATGCTTGTTTTAGCTTCTGTAAATGGGCAGAGTCAAAGGTTGTTGGATGTAACATCACATTTGTTGTTTCAGTTGATATATTTGTCTTAAGTTCATCAATTTGTTGTTGATCATCCCTAGTGCTTGTGTCCATGTTTATGCTTGAGAATTCTTCTTTCATGGTCAAAAAATTATTTATTTGTGTATCATTCTCAAACACTTGCCAATTGTCTACATTATCTGGGACAGCAGGCCTATGTTTAATCTCAGCAGTGAACTGGTGGTTAGGCCCAAAAGGAAGTTTACAGGTGCTTGCAAAAGTTGCCAAACTATGTGCATGTAAATTATGGCTTCTAGGTATTTTGGTGAGCTGAAATTCCAAGAAGCTGTTGAGTAACTTTGTTGCTGCTATCCTGTATGACCTTAGCCTGAGATCATTTGTAACAAAATTTCCCTTTATCTGCTGTATAATTAAATCTGAATCGCCTAAAATGGAAACTTTGGACACTCCAAGACTCCTAATCAGTTTGAGTCCTAGCAAAAGGGCTCCATATTCGGCCATGTTGTTTGTACATCTGAAGTTAAGCCTATATGCATGACCTAGAGAATGGTCATTTTGTGTATTGTGTATCCAAACCCCTGCCCCTACTCCTAGTTTGTTCACTAACCCATCAAATTCTAAATACCACAAGACTTCCTAATCAATGCTTCTTTCAATGAGTTTACATGTTTGTTTAGTGGGCAGGTCTGGCTTTTGTGATTCATGTGATATATTAATTGGCTGTGTTGTTTTAATCATATCAATGATATTTTGATCTTGGGTACTGGACTGCTCGTTTATGTTCCTTGTTTCTATTGTTTTTAGGAGCTTGACCTCAGTTTTAGGACACATATCAACATTTTATAATATAAATGAGTCCATGTCCGAGTGAATAGAGTATATTGGGAAGTTTTTGGGCTTCTCTTGACTGCTGACCACATATTTCATCAATGTTTCTCGGTATAATCTCTTTGGCTGGCCAAAGACTGAAATTGTGGCGTATGACATGTCTAGTTGCAAAGATCCCTGGAGTTTGGCACCCCGTGATCTAGATAGAATCATACCATACTTGGGTGGAATGTCAGCTACTACCACATCCATCAAAATTGTTTTAGCTGGGTATTAGACTAAGGATACACAAAGGTCCTTGATAAGGCCTAGACATCTTACCTGGCTGGAATCGAAAGAAAACAAGTCTTTATAAGGCCTTGTGATGTCTAGATAAAGTTTTTCCATTACTGACTTGGGCATTAGATTATGGGAGGCTCCCGAGTCAAACATGGCATTGTGTAGTACTTTGTCATGAATGTTTAAGCTCACATAAAATGGAGGGATACCTCCATCCACTAATTTTCCATTGACTTCTGAGCCAAAAATCAGTTCTGGCTAATCATCTAGAACATTAACTACATCCCTATTCTCTGGTACTTGCAATGACCTATTGATTTGTTGTCTAAAGACCTCATGTTTGGCCAGTTCAGAAAGAGGAATGGCTATTTTAAGCTTGCCAATTTCTGTTTCTAACTTGAAAGGCTTTTCCATCTGAACTTTTATATTTTGAGCAGCAAATTTTTCCTTTTCTACTGAGTTTTGGGTGACTTTCTCTTGAGCAAGTTCATTATTATGAGGTATGTCTGAGTTGTGACTGTTTTCTAGAGGTTTTATCAAGATTTCTGTTGAAAGAAAAGGTGTGGATGAGGGATTTACTGAAGGTTGTAGATCAGATACATCTTCCACTGTGACTTCCCTTCGGAGTTTTCTATCTGAGGAGTCCGTTAAGGCAGATTTATCACTGGGTTTCTTGGGCAGTTTGGTATGTGTTGGTTTGGTAGTTTCAGGCACATCTATGGTTCTACTTCTCAATTTATATTGTTTATGTACCTCATAGACTATTGTATCATACCCTTTTCTGAAATCAAATGACTCACCAAATTTTGTTTGAAATTGTTTGCATTCTTGGGCTTGTTGATCATCTTGTGTTAAAAATACTTGTTGCTCACTGTCCAGGCCCATTATATTGCTGTGGGGATCTTCTATTTGTTCATTAGAGGTTGAGGCCTCTTCATAGTTCTCTTGGAATGGAGGTCTGATATTCTGATCAAGACCAGTCCTCCCAGCATTTGGGTTTTGATTTTTCCTGAAATTGGGGTTCCTAGTAGTATTGCTTGTTTGTCCTTCCCAAGAGGACTTTCTCTCAATGGTCTCAACTCTATCTCCTAACCTCTCCATACCTTTCATTATTGCATCTAGCTTTTGCTCGAAAGCTGGAGGTTCCTCTTTAAATGTTGTTCTCCTCTCATTTTTAGCTCTGGTTCTCTTAGCAATCAGGTTTTCCTCCACACTGACAGCTATATTCTACATGTCTGCCAAACTTGGGGGTGCTCTTTCTATTAACTGATATGCCATATCTGAATCAAAACCATCGGGGAATTTGATCAAGGCCAAGTCAGGTGGGGGTCTCAGGTTCTGAGGAATGGCGTTGTATACATTGTTGAATCTAGCACAATAATCTTGAATTGTTTCTTGTGGACCCCGTTTTAAATTATCATACTCAGTTAGGATGTGTAAAGGGTCTTTCTTATTTTCCCATTTATTTAAGAAGCTCAGGTATAATGCATCAGGATTGAGTATAGAATGTGCAGCTAATGATCTAAACCAGGTCCTTACATCCCAATTAAACTTTGTACAAAAAATTTCATCCTTACATCTTCGTCATAAATTTCATAGTTCTCAAAATAGTCCTGCATTTTCTTGGTGTGTTGTTGGGCTGTGTAAGAACCAGTACCATCAAAGTAAGTAATTTTTCTTTGATAATCTTGGGGAATAGCCCCTGGATTGGTAGGTAAGTGTAAAGGGGCATATCTGTTAGCCATATTTGCAGAGATAAGTGGGATAGCAAGAAGGAGTGGAACAGCTCGAACAACAGGGATAACAGGAGTAAGATGTGTAATGTATGGAGGAGTGGGGAAGTTACTTTGGGAAGTGGATGAAGAACGAGGAGAAGTAGGAGTAATGTGAGGATGAACTAAGACTTTAGCAGGGGTAGGAATATAGCTTCGCTGAACTGCTTCAGCACTTGAATCAGAGAACTCTTCTTGTTGCTCTTGCTTCTTCAGGATCTTAGAGATTAAATTGGGGTTTTCAAAAACAGCTGGAGGATCTGGGTCAGGGTTTGACCTAGTGTAACGAGTTTTCTTCTTTGGAGCTAGCTTCTGAGTTTATTTTCTTAGTGTTTTATGAGAAGCTTATAGTCACAGCTTTTTAGAGGTACTTCCTAGGAGATTCGTTTGAAAAACAAGAAGCTTGTTTCCTTCTAAGTGGCAATTTGAAACTGAAGTCCCCAGTGGATTCGCCAATGATGTTATCACTCAGGTTGTTCCCTGCTTCCTAAAGGGAATACGGCCGAGGTAACCACTAACCAGTCTTTTAGTTACAGGTCCTAGCCTACCTGCAACCAGAGAGGGCTCTCTCTTTATAATTTAGCATTGTTGGGGGTGATTTTAGGCTAGTTATGGTGCACTGATTTTGTTTTAGATTTGGTTGGGTGGTGAATTCAAACAGAGCTGGTGTACAGATTACAGAACAGTCTGGACCATTGGGAAATGGAGTTCATGATGATGTACTGCTGAAGTATTTCTTTGAAGGAAGGGTATTGCTGCAAAGCCAGATAGGCATTTGTGGAACAATTATTCAAATTTGAGTGATGAAAGCATGAGATCAGTGAGTGAAAGGCAGTCAAGAATCTTTCACTATGCTAATTGGGGGAGAAAGTGAGAATATTGTTTACGAGCAGTTAAGAAATCCTAAACAATATTCACAGTGAGAGAATCAGTTTAAATATGAGCAATTAAGAATTCATATCCATGGCTAATTATGAAGAAAACATATTTAGAAACAGAGATTGAGCAAAGGGTGTATTTAAGCAAGTCCTAAGCTATTCTTTTTCCCTGTTGCTAAGATCATGAAACATATGTGAATTTTTGCATACACAGAAAGACAAAACATAGTTCAGAGTAACTTATTGTTCCATTAAACGACACAGGAATTCTGCAGCATAACACAGTCCTTCATTTCCACCTTCAGACAGTATAGAGACTAGGAACTTCACCAGCAATTTATATTAGCAAAAAATCTGAGATATACAATGCAGCTCTTTAGAGAGAGATTCACAAAAACTGACCCCCAATACGTTCTATGGGGGGATATATATACAAGAATAGGAGATAAAATATCTAGGCGATGAGTCATTGTGTAATAAATTACATCACCAACTCTGTCAAAGAAGTAAATGAAAGAAATAACTGCAGCAGTTAATATTGGTATGCCAGCTGTCTCTTGTCAGACAAGCTTTGACTCTTTTTTGGATCAACAAAGTCGGTTGTAGCTGCATCTTTAATCTGCGTTTGCTGAGCATGCTGTCTTAGTGCTTTGCTGAGTCACTGCCTTGATGCTTTCTATAGTACCTGTGTGTTTGATTCTTTGCTGACCTGTACTGTGACCGAGATCTGAAGTTGACAAAAGGAAGAGTAGACCAAAATTACCTGGGCAATACTTCCAGCATTGATTGCCACCAATCAGCTGGAGGTAGCTGATGTCTTCTTATCTTTATGAGTGTTTCATTTGCTTCAGTATATCTATAGAAATTTGGAGGCACTTCAAACAGATGATTAATCTCATGCTCAATAAAAAATAGATTCTCCAATTTATCATATAGAGATTGCCCAGAGGGAGGTCCTGCTTCTTCTGTGGAGCTTGTAGATGTTGTAATCTGATTTTCAACATAATTGTTGATTCTGGTGGTGTATTGCTCACAGGACAACAGTTTTCCAGCACCGGTCACTAGGCTGGGCAATCCTCTGCTTTGCAATGCTGTTATTTTTATCCTGAAGTCATTTACTTCTGCCTGCATTTCCTGACATTTCCTTTCCAGAGTCTGTATGAAATTTCTTAAGGTCAGCACTTTCTTTGCTGTCAGGATAGTCTCTGTTCAACTGTGGATGTCTAGTGCTGCCAATTCTTCCTTAGTGTGAGTGTTCAGGAAATGAATCATCTTGTTGGCCTGCTTAGGCATAATCCCCAATGCTGCTCTGGCCTTCTGAATTTCAAATTGGGCCATGCCTATTAATTCAATTTGCTCATGTATAGCCTGTATTTATCGCCATTGGTCATTGATTGATTAGCCAATTTTGGCCCACAAAATCTTTTTGATCTCAGCCAGAGTTTTGTCTAGAGATAGTTCTTTTTCTAAGGCCTTCACTCTGGTCTCTAGGGCTTTTATTTCCCTTTTCTTCTCGTCCACTGTCATTTTAGACTTGTCATAACTGGCCTCTAGTTTGGCCAACTTTTCTTTGGCCTCCTTTACTTCTGTCACTTGAATTTCAAGCTCCTTGACAGCTTTCATTAGGTCCTCCATACTCATACTGGATTCTGGTGCTGCTGTTGTTGATGCTGTAGCATATGTAGTTGATGTAGCCGTTTAGGTGCTGGAATGGCAGGAGGGGCTGCTGCTGTTTGTGTAGGAGGAGCAGGGCCAAGAGTTGTAGATGTTTGAGGTGGTTGGGAAGTTGACTCCCCTTGTTTATCTTGCAAGGCTTTCTCCAATTCTGCCTCCATCTGTAGTATTCTTTGATTCATCTTTAGAAGCAAATCCATGGTGTCATCAACCTGTTTTTCCTGTACAAGTTCTGCAGTTTGAGGGTGAATAGTTGCAGGCAACTTTGCCTGCTTTATGAGTACAACAATATCATCTTCCTTCTTCTTCATAAGGGCCTTGATACCCTTTGGATCCTTAGGATTATGTCCCAGATCAACAATTATGTCCTCCAAAGTTTTTATTCGGTTATCCTTGGCAGTAGAGGACATCCTTTCCAGATCTAATTGTGTATTTGTATTTTTCAATGATTCTTTTAACTGATGGGCCAGCATGGCCTTGTCTGCAAGTGTGGCATAGACCATTTCCCCTGTTTGCTTATGCAGTTCAATTTGATCCATGGGATGTATGTCCTTGGAGAGGACTTCCATGTTTGTCTTTATGTACTCTGCAGATGATTTGGGGTGTGGAACTTTAGGCTTGAAATGAGTAAAAATCATCTTGTCCTCCTTGATATCATAAGCTGCCATCAATCTTTGTTGCTTGGAGGGTGTTGCTTTCAAGAATTGATCTTAAAGTTGTATTCTTAATAGTTCATTTTGTGCCTTGATTTCCATGAAAATTCCTTTGATACCAGCTGGCTGCTTGCCCTGCTGCCTGGAAGAAGACACCTCTGTACTATTCTGCATACCCTGTTCCTGCTGGAATGAGCTGGTAGCAGTCTACTTGCTAGACTCTCTCTCTCTCTGCTCTGGCTCTCTACCATTTCTTCACCGATTTCTTCTTCAACCTGAGGATCAATTCTTTGCCTCTTGGCTTCTGGTTGCTGTGCTGACCCACTTGGAGGTGTGGGCTCCTCTCTATCCCATTTTTTACCTCTTTCCTCATTAAGAGGAGTTTGTAGGACTGGAATTTGTGATGTTTCTGTCTGCTATGGAGGGGCTTGCCCTTGACTCTGATCTTTGGAAGTGGTGGGCTGTTCTGTCTCTGTTTCATGCTGTGCATCCGTCACTTCTTTTCCCTTTGCTCTAGCTATTGTTGTTGTAGATACTTGCTGGGCAGTTTGTGCAGCTGTAGTCGTGGAGGTGCCTTCCCCAACTTGGAGTGGCATCTTGAATGTCACCTGGTGAAAAGAATCCAAGTCAAGAGTTTTTTCTAAATCTTTGACATTTTGCTCCATTATCTCTTCTTGAGTAAATTCTTCAATTAATGTGCCTGACACCCACTCATCTTTGTTGGCATATTGCTCAATTTGTGGAATTGGACAATGCTTATAAGCTAACAACCTATATTTGACTCTTCTAGCACTGATAAAGCCATCATGGTCATAAGGGACCCACCAAAAACTCCTTTTTAGTTTGAGCTATTGCCCCAGTATTTAATCAGCATCTTGCCAACCATCTTTATTGTTCATGATAAAGGGGCCTAGATGGTCTTTGAATTTCAGGCTGGCTTTCTTCTTGGCACTATGAAAATGAGTAAGATCTGAATTAATGAGTTTCCCATAGTATTCCAAGGCAAACAATCTCATGGGTACATATCTTGGGAGCCTGTAGGGACATAGCTCACAACCATAGATCCTAATGACAGTGTGATTCTTAGACAACTGCAATATTTTATGCATGTCATATGACAACCTAGGAGGAGGAGTTCTTTTCAAGAGACATGAGACTGGATAAACAAATTGGTCAATGAACTCACAGTAAGAGTATGGAGAGTTCTGAACTTGATGAAAAACTGAAGACCAAAAGATAACAGACCTCCTTTCACCCTGTGAATCCAGCTTTTTGATGGGGAATTGGAAGCAATTTGATTGATAGTACATGAACAAGTGATAGATATATGATGAATATTTGAATACTGCCTCCCTGTCCAGCTTTAGCAGTTGGTCATGTATTTTATTGGCAATGAACTTAGCATAGTTGTATTTGACAGTAGGGGGCTTTCCAAGGCTATATGCAGACAAAAGGACCAACACAGTCTCATCAATGTGCTCACTTGTTGAGAGACCCAGCACAGAGGATATCATGTCTACAGGCAGCTTGCCTACCTCATTGAAATTGACATACAGGAAAGGAGGTGGCCCTGTAGGTTGGCGGTCTGCTCTCATGAAGGTCTTGGCAATTCTAGCAATCTCAGTGCTGGAGAGTTTGGGGACTTCATCCAACAGGTATTTGATGGAAAAAGGGATGAACAGTTGGGTCTGTTTGAAATTGAGCATCTGATTAATGGAATCAGGATTTATATGAAAGAGTATGCTCCCAGATGGAGACTTGATAGCTCTGAGGCTTGGGTCATAATTTTCAGCACAGAGGTGAATTATTTCAGGAAAAATATTTACAGAAGGCAAGAAATAGATGGGCAAATTTGACTCCCAAATGCCATACATGTCACTGTTGTTTAAGTAGCTATTTCTTAGCTGGCAGAAGGTCTGTAAGTGGTTTCTTTCTCCAACCAAATCCTGAATGAGGTAATCACTATCCACTAAAGGCAGTGATTCAAGCTCCTTGTTAGGTGCATTGATAGGAGCAACATTTAGAGCAGCTGGAGCAGCCATATTGAAATCCTTTATGTGCTAATACTTTGAACTAGGATTCAGTACAATTATTGCAGACTGCAAAGTGAATTTGTATTTGGCAGTGGCTTTAGCTGTTTGCAATGTGTGTCAAAGGAGAAATTACAAAGTTTCAACAGAATTTATCTCTGGTTGATAAACTTGTGGGGCAACTAAAGGGCAAATAAAACTGTCTTTGAGCTGAGCAGGTGGACTTTTGCAGAGAGAAGTCTGGTGAGAGTGGATAGTGGACAACTGTGAGGACCTGTGTTGGCAGCACGAGCTCTTAAAGCCAATTTTCAAGTGAATTTCGCAGACCGACGCAGATTTACTGAGCTTTGTGGGTAGAGGATGTTAACCAGAAAGTTTAGACAACAATCAGGTGCATAATTGGCTTAGTGTGGGTGCTAGCAGACTTTTATGCAGGTAAAAATGGACCAAATGGTGAAAACAGGGGTAAAAAGGTTGACTGTGGGCAAATACCTGGTTTTCACGACGCCGAGGGTGTTGAGCTGGAACAATGGTGAGTAATTGAGTTGAATTTGCAGGCGGCAGCAGCTCGGACGATTAAATTCCAGGTTGGGCAGCAAATCGACGTGAATGGCATGCACAACGCTCCCACAATAAGCAGTGAAAATGACATAAAATGGTCCTTTTGCGTTGTTTTATAAAAATTTGGGACTTTTTGGTGCTTTTGGCGCTTTTTGGCGATGACGTCAGCATGACATCATCAACGGGTCCCGGGTACGGCAGGATGACATGGACCTCTGACATGGGTGGTGAGGTGGCACAAGACATGGCGGCATGGCGTGGGCGCGGGCGGATTAGGTGGCAATGGCACGGCGGCATGGCGCGGACGCGGGTGGTGACGTCACAGATGATGTGGTGCTGACGTCAGGGGCGGAGGG
>APFE031665866.1:102527-112900 GCA_000404065.3 Pinus taeda
ATCTCCTTAATTTAAGGGATAACTGTTGCATGACTTCACAAAGACTTCTAACTTGAATTTCTCCAACTAATTAATCCATAATGAATGAATTAATTATTTTCAAGTAGTTGGTGAGACTAAATTTGAATTTTAATTCACAGTTTTAATTCAAGGACAAATTAAAATTGGAATATTCTGGATTCTATTTTTATCATTTCTTGTTTCTATTTTCAACAGGAATTCCCAAGGGTGCACTAGAGGATAGATATACATGCAAAGGGTGTATATTGGGGAAGTACACCAAAGCCACCTTTCATGATAAGAACAGTTGAGCGCAAGCAATCCTTGAAAGAGTTCAATCAGATCTATGTGGATCATTCTCGACAGCCTCCATGTCCAGGCACATGTATTATGTAATATGTGGAAATGATTTATCACGTAAGTGCTGGATTATCTTCATGCAGAAGAAAGATCAGACGTTCTCTGAATTTTGTGAATATAAAGCACTTGTTGAGAAAGACACTAGTAGGAACGTGAAGGCTCTCAGGAGCGATAATGGTGGAGAATATGTGTTGAATCAATTCAAGAACTTATGTGCATCAGAAGGCATTCGATGAGAGTTAATAAACCCCATAACCCACAACAAAATAGGGTGGTTGAAAGGAAGAACAAAAGTATTGTGGGAGATGCATGGGCAATGTTACAGGATCAGGGCCTACCTTTGCACTTATGGGATGAAGCATGCAACAAAGCTATATATGTGCAGAACAAGATTTCTCATTGGATTCTTGGGATGAGTACACCAGAAGAATATTTTTTAGGTAAGAAATGATATCTGTCACACTTCAGGTTCTTTGATTCATCAATTCACTATCATGTTACCAATGATGCAAGGAAAAAGCTAGAGCCAATAACTGAGTTGGGCATATTTTTGGGTTACATTGATACACCTCACAACTATCGGGAGTACCTACCATATCACATGATGATAGTGGTTCGTAGAGATGTGAAGTTCAATGAAGAGAAGGCCATGAGATTTTCCCTTGAGAGGGAGCTTCAGGTGCATGGAGATGAGGAGATTTTAACTCCAAAGGAAGAACCTCAGGATGATGTGGAGTAGCCCCATGCAAAGGATCAAAGAGTGGAAGCACCCACTCATGCAGAGACTTCTAGAGATGGAAGGAAGCACACCAAAGAGGTTGACATATTGATGCATGATGCTAGAGATAATGTGGGAACACCCACATCACAACACAAACATAGGATGTCACTATATCGGTACATTGACTACATGGCTCTGATGAGTGAGAGTGTAGAGATTGAACCATTATCATTTGACGAAAAAGTGCAGTAACCAATATGGATTGATTCCATGGTTGATGAATATGACTCCATGATCAGAAACAATGTTTGGGAAGTGGTCCCAAGACTAACAAAAAAGTCAATGGTGAGTTACAAATGGCTTTACAAGGTAAATAAAGCAAAATATGGGAGTTGGGAGAAGCAAAAGGCCAAATTTTTGGCCAAATGGTTCTCTTAGGTGGAGGGAATTGATTACGAGGAGACCTTTGCTCCAGTAGCAAGGTATTGTTCAACCAGATCTATTCTAGAACTTTCAGTGCAAATGGGATGGAAGATACATCAGATGGATGTGAAGATAACATTCCTCAATAGAGTGATTTAGGAAGGGGTGTACATTGAGTAGCCGGAAGGATTTGAGACCTTCAGCAAAGAATCGCATGTGCACAAACTTAAGTAAGCATTGTATGGATTGAAACAAGCACCTCATGCTTGGTGTTAACACTCCATAAATTTCCCTAGGCCGAGGAGAGAAATATCAGTGGTAACCACAAACCTTTTTTAGGCTAAGGTCCAGCCTCCCTAGCCTTGGAGAGGGCTCTCTCACTGTCTTGTGCTATCAATTAAATAAATGCTTGATAGGATCTAGGTTTTAGGCTAGGTATGCCGATCAAAAGATAGTTCAAGATTTGTTTTTTTTTTTTTATTGAAGGTGGGTGTAGAGGGCATAACTACTTAGGATTAGAGCACTATTAATTATCCAAATGAATAAGGGATATGATGCAATTCACACAGGGCAAAGGTAAGAAAACCTATTTGTCTAGAAAATTTAGTGTCCTAAATTGCTCTACATAAATTATCAATTCGAGTATCGTAAACTGATAAAGTGTGGTACACCATATGTGCTTAGTTAACCATTTTTCTTACTTCGTTGTTTTATAGTTTTTGTTGTTTTGGGGGTTTTTGTTTCTTATGCTTAATCTAAGAAAGAAAAGCTATGCTTCTAGGTGAAATCTCTAAATGTTAATGGACAATTAAATCTAATGACTTCTAATGTTCGAACCTAATTTCTAAAGAAAGGAGAAAATGAAACAAATCAAAACTTTAATCTAAGCCGGCAAAATGTCTATGAAATGAAAGAAAAAATGATGATAGCTAAATGAAATCCAAGAAAGCAAAAATAAAACTACTGCAATTAAAAAGTATAAGCTTGAAACTGCTTTTAAATCAATATATAATCTTAATTAAGATTATATATTGATTTAAAATTTGGTATTAACCATTAGTTTATTTCATTTAGGTGTATATTCACTATATTCACCTAATTGAAATTATTTCCATAAAAGGAAATAATAAATAAGAATATTTATTTTATATTAACAACCTAATGATATTATTTTAATAAATAAGTAATTTACTTTTAAGTACTTTTCACTCATTTATTTATTTGGACCTAATTTTACTTCATTCCATGAATATAATTATTTATTAATAATATTATTAAATAATAATAATATTAAAATAGTAATATTAAAAATTTTAAAATATAAATTTGACCTGGGTCCTAGAGTCGAATTTAGCCGTTGGAGTCTCTACTCAGACTATTTAACAGGTGTAGTTGGATCTATTTCTTCAACTTGTCCTGACGATGAACCACACTAGTTGGTTCAAAACACGTCGACAAATGTTTGTCTACATGTGATTTACGCCGAAGTTATTCTTTCAAAAATTTCATTGTTTTGCTTTGTGAAAAGCACTCAGTGCACCAATTGGTAAGATAAGAATTTGAGGAAAAGTGTCCTCTTCTGTCACATGGAAAATTGAGAGGGCATGGTTTCGTGCTTAAGGTACTAGTTCACTTCTTGTACCAAGAGTTTTCATGGAAAGTGGGTGGTGCTCGCTCTACATTATACATGTCAATTTCTTGCTCCCAACTGGCGAGCTCTTCTTCTTCTGGATTGAGTGTGTATTGCTTCTACTACAAGCCTACAGAGACTGTGACCCTTGACAATGTGAACTAGCTTGACATCAATATCATACTCTTTTATTCCTGTCATCTAGTTCGCACGTTTTTCACCCAGCTCTTGTTGAACAAGCATCACTTTGACTACTAGGTGTGGCACAAAGACTATGCAATGATCTTTTAGCAAGTAGGGTCTAAAATGTTTCACCGCCTTGTATATAACATATGCTTGTTTATCCATTGTGGGATATTTAAGCTTGGTTCCGTGCATGCTCATGCTCATGAAGGAGATGGGACATTCGTTGTTCAACTCATCCTTTTGTATGAGCACTGCAGCGAGCGAGTTGTCGGAAGTGAATGTATAAAGAAATAAATCTTTTGGGTTGTACAGCGCAGGTGCATTTGTTGTTGCCTTCTTGATACAGGCAAACACATCCTTTTCCTTCATCCCCCAACTGTAGACTACATCCTTCTTGATCATGTCTTGGATAGGTTTGACAATCTATGCATAATCTGAGATGAACTTCTGGAGGAAGGTGATCTTCCCCAAGAAGGACTGCATAGCTTTCTTGTTGATTGGGTGAGGAATTTGCGTGATAGTCCTAACTCGATTTGGATCAACCTTGATCCCACTTTTAGCGATGAAATTCCCAAGGAGTTCCCCTTAGACACTGCAAATACACTCTTCTTGGGATTCAAGGATATCTTGTACTTTCAACATGGCTTATATATCTTCTTTAGATGGTGCAGGTAGTCTTACTGCTTTCTGGAAAAGATTTTCACGTCGTTAGCGTAGACCACCATGCTCTATCATATGATCCCATGGAAGGTGATTTCCATAACACATTGAAAAGTTGTGTCTATGTTTACATGCCCAAATGGAATTCTTATGTAAGCGAACATACCCCTTGGTACAAAAATTAGTTTTAAGTGTATCAAGTTTTGCTACCAGAACTTGGTTATATCTATGAAATTCCTCAAGGAGAGAGAACATTTCAGCTCCATATATTATCTGCAATATGTGCTCCATATATGGCACAGGGTAGTTATCTTTGTCCGAGGCCCTATTAAGATTTCGGAAATCTACGCATAGGTAGATTTCCCTGGACTTCTTTCTTATAGGAACTAAATTTGAAACCCAAGTAGAATGGAAAACCTCGTATATGATCCGCGCATCCAATAACTTAGTCAATTCTTTCTGTATGAGGCGTTCAAGTGACGGATGGACTTTTCTGAGTTTCTACTAAAATGGATTGACCCCTTCTTTCATTTGAATGACATGTTGGATTATTCATGTGTCATATGTTTTCAAGTCATCGTATTTCCACGCATATACATCATGGTATTGTCTAAACAGGCAGATAAAGGCTTTCCGCTCCTCTGGTGTGCAACATGTACCGAGATTTACAATCTTCGGATCTCTTTCTGTTCCCAAGTTGATATGTTCATGCATCAATGTGGAACTGTGGGTTTTGGTGTTCTTGGGCCCTTTGAAGTGGTTCTGCAAGTCATAGAGTTTCTCAAGTGAAACCACACCCTTGGGGATGGGTTTGCCTTTGCTATCATCAGGTGTGTCTTACAGAGACTGCTCGTCCATGTCTTCATCTATGGCTATGTCTTTGAAAATGTCAACATTGGCCATAAAATTTAGTATATGTTCATCATCATCAAAAACACACAAATTAGTTATGTTGTCAAGGATAAATGGCTTATACAAAATTTCAACAGTAAATCTATCCTTAAGCGGTGTCATCCTTGCAGTTTCATTTTCTAGAGAATTTGCAGCTGCATTGCACATTCTTGGTACGGATATGGTATTAAAAGCTTGGAAATTAGAAATAAGCCACCATTCCTCTTGTTGGTAACCCTTAAGAGGAGATGAAACATAGTGTATAGTGTTACATACTTTCCATACCACAATCTCTGAATCACCTACCATTTTAAGCATAACAACATTGAGGTTGAGGGCTTTGTGCAAACCCAAGACGAGTGCTTAATATTCGGCAGTGTTGTTTGTACCCTCGAACTCCAAGTAGCTTGAGACTAAATGTTTTATTTTCCATGGGTCAATCAAAATACACCTGGCTCTATAACCATCCTGTGTTTTGGATCCATCAAAATACAAAGTCCACAAGTCGTTTGTACAAGGATCGCTTGTCTTGCTAGTACTGCTATCACTACTTCTACTATTGTTACAAAGTATTGCAAAAGTTTCATTTTCACTAGTTGGGCAAGGAAGGAGTCCCAACTGCATATCTGGTGGGGTGGGGCTCGGCTATGTAAGATAACACCCCAACTGCATTTCTAGAAAGCAATTGTCGAACAGAATTTCTGCGAAAGCCAACGGTTCATTCTGACCATCCAAGGGAGTAACGTTTTGTTTCATATACCTCTCAGAAAACACTTGAATATGGTTGTTTCTACCCTAATACGAAAGCCATAAGTGTGACCAGTCTGTCGAAAAATATCCTTGCAGCTTGTTGGACTAGTCTCTGCTGAGCAGTAAGCCATATGCTTCCGGGATGTCCACTATCACAATGTTGATGCACTGGTGAACTTGTTCATCGGACAATAACCAGATGATCACATCCTGGAGTTCACCAATGGTTGGTACACATGTTCGATCAATTTGGATGATCTGTGTGGTTTTATTGCTCCATTGCACATTGATTTGTTTAGCAATGGAGAGTGGCATGACATTGACTGATGCACCATAGTCAACCAAACAATTGTGGACATTGAAGTTTAAAATTTCGAGTGATAACACAAATGGTGGGCAAAGCGAGTTTGCTTCTTCCTTGCAAAGTGTGTTGAATACAGATGTAGGTGATCAAGGAAACTTACTTGGTCCCTTGATGGAAGAGGCAACATTGTCTGTGGAGGTTTGCCCCAGTGCATGCAACAAAATATCTTGTTGACCTGTGAATTTGGTGAGTTCGTACAGAGAGATGTCTTCACAGGTCTTCTTCATGTCTTCAACAATATTATAGTTCAAAGTAGGAAGAATCACTAAGTTGTACAGGGAAAGACTTGTGTTTATATCTTTCAGTTGAGTGTTCTGAAGTGAGCTGCTCATGAACGTATCTTTCGTTGGAGTTGTCTTCCTGAACTTACTTTATGTTTTCTATGTTGAGGGTACCAGTGGATCAACTTTTCTGAACATTTTATTGAATTTCTTGTTGGGCAGTGGATCCCCCCGTAGCAGGTTTTTGGGTTTAAAGCCGAGTTTTGGTCAAATGTAATGTAAAGACCCTGCAAAATGTGGGCGCGGAGCACGAGAGTCTAGGGTTTTCCACCCTAGAATATTGTAATTTAATATAGAATGTGTCAGCCTATGTATAAATAGAGTGAGGCCCTAAGTGTAGAAGGAAGTTTTTGAGTATTGATCTTAAGTGATATGGGTTTTTGAATGTGATATTCAATCTAAGTCTGTAAGTTCAAGTCTTGGGTCGTAGAAGTAGAGAGAGGCTCTATAGCTGAGTGCACAGAGGCCTGGTAGAGTCCGTAGCTATGTGCGCGGACCCTTGCAACTAAGTGCGTAGGGCAGAGTTGGGATTGTAACAATACAGAAGTTTAATAAGAGCTAAGTTGATTCTGAATTATTGTGCATCTATTTGTAGATCTATATGTTTATGCTTCTATTATATTTGTATGCATCTCTTTACATTCTATGGTTGCGTGCACTTGTTATGAATGTGAATGATTTTTAAGACTACTGGACCCACAAAATTAAGTCAGATCTATAATAATAACACAATAAGGGTAAAGGATCTATACAGCACCTCTTCGCGCTCTGTACCAAAACTACGCGAAGGTCAGACAACTACATGGGGCAGTGCGAGCGCGCAGGATAGTGTCGCGAACTTCCCAGACCTCATCAAGACATCCCTAGGGAGCGGAAACCTAGTTCCAACACCCTCCCATACTGCCTCGAGTGAGACCTCAGTCCACGCACTACGGACTATTGCTGAAAGGGCCGGTAGTTTCGGGATTTGTTTGGCTAAATCAATTTTGAACCTGGGTCAGGCCCCAACAAGTCGGTGTTGGGGGGTGCATATGTAGATGGTTGTTGTTGTTTCAAGAATATGACTTCGAGGTCATCGTGAAGCCGAGACGCCTAAATGTAGGACCAGACCAGCTATCACAAATTGAGACCGATGAGGAGAAAATGAATTTGGAGGAAGGACTACCTGATGCACAGCTCTTTGTAGTGCGTGTCGCAGATGGCCACTTCAAAGATATAATCCATTTCTTAACCACAAGGATATTCAGTCCAACAGAAGAAGGAATTTGTGGTACGTGTGGCATATTTTTCTGTGATCGCGAGGCACCTCTACAAAATGGGAACTGATGAGATATTACAAAGATATGTACCTGAATTTGAACGAGGGAAAATCCTCATGGAAGCACATGGGGGGGTTGCAGGAGGACACTATGCAGGATGGGTGATGACATAGAAGATTCTTTGCACTAGGCTATAGTGGCCAACACTACATTAGGATTCGAGAGCATACTATCGGGCCTACGACGTATGTCAATGGACTGGGAAACCATCACGAAGGGATGAGATGCCACTCAATCCACCGATGACGTTGTAGCCATTCAAAAAATTGGTGATAAACTTTGTGGGGCCAATCAAACCTTAGGGGAAGACGGGTGCATGCTACATCATCACTGTGACAGAGTACCTGACTCGATGGGCAAAAGCACAGCCGGTTAAGGACTGCACGGCCGCTACAGCTGCGAAATTTTTGTTCGAAAAATGTTGACACGGTTTGGATGCCCAAAAATTTTAATGAGTGACTCTGAAATGCACTTCCTAAATGAAAATATTAGCTCACTCACCGAGGATTTCCAAGTGTATCATCAGCAAAGTACACTGTACCATCTGCAAGCTAATGGGATAATAGAAGCATTCAATAAGATTCTAGAGAATGCACTGACCAAAGTATGTAACACGCAACGAAATGACTGGGACTTGTGCATACCTGCCCTATTATGGGCATACAGAACCACGTGCAAGAAATTGACGGGTCAGACACCTTTCAGGTTAGTCTATGGCATGGAAGCAGTCATGCCAATGAAATACATCATACCCAGTTTTCGAATAGCAGCGATGATAGACATGTCAGACCCTGAAGCCTTGGGAGAGAGGTTCGCATAATTGGAAGAACTTGAGGAAGAACGGTTTTTGGTGGGATTCCATCGGCAAGTACAGAAACAGCATGAGAAAGCTTGGTACGATCACCAGATCAAGTTGTGCACGTTCAAGATAAATGATTTATTGTTGTTGTATGATAGAAAGTTCGAAAAATTTCCAAGAAAATTCAGAATGCATTGGTTGGGACCATATGTGGTAAAAGAGGTCATAGACAGAGGCACGGTCCAGTTAGTAAAACTTAATGGATATCCCTTCCCAAGAAGAATAAATGGCAATCACCTTAATCCCTACACGGGTAGGCTCGTTGTCTGACTGACCGACCGAATCATAGTCTGCACGACCCGAGGAGCCGGACAGAGGTGCGGGAATATAAACATAGGTACTAGAGGCCAACATCACAGTAGAGGATCACGTCAGATGCAGATGATTTTGAGGCGGACAAGGAGAAAATCCAGACAATGGTAGCATGGTGAGTTGCGGACCTTCCTGCTACTCAGGCATAATTGGATGGACTTCACATGAAGATCACTGAACCAGCCAAGTGACTCGGGACGAGTCACGATGATTGTGTTAGGGGCCTGTTGGGTGGTGGATCCCCCCGTAGCTGGTTTTTTGGGTTTAAAGCCAAGTTTTGGTCAAATTTAATGTAAAGAGCCACAAAATTTGGGCGTGGAGCGTGAGAGTCTAAGGTTGTCTACCCTAGAATATTGTAATTTAATATAGAATGTGTCGACGTACCCATGGTCCACGGACCATGGGAATGTATAAATAGAGCAAGGCCCTAAGTGTAGAAGGGAGTTTTGAGTATTGATCTTAAGTGATATGGGTTTCTTAATGTGATATTTGCTTTGAGTCTATAAGTTTGAGTCTTGGGTCGTAGAAGTAGAGAGAGGCTAAGCAGCTGAGTGCACAAAGGCCTGGTTGAGTCCACAGCTATGTGCGCGGACCCCTGCAGCTGAGTGCATAGGGTGGAGTTGGGATTGTAACAGAACAGAAGTTTAATAAGAGCTAAGTTGATTCTGAATTATTGTGCATATGTTCGTAGATCTATATGTTTATGCTTCTATTATATTTTTATGCATCTCTTTACATTTTATGGTTGTGTGCACTTGTTATGAATGTGAATGATTTTTAAGACTACTGGACCCACAAAATTAAGTGAGATCTATAATAATAACATAGTAAGGGTAAAGGATCTAGACATCACATCTTCGTGCTCTGTATCAAAACTATGTGAAGGTCAGACAACTGTGCAGGGAAGCTCGAGTGCGAAAGATCGTGTCATGAACTTCCCATACCTCATCAAGACATCCATAGGGTGCAGAAACTTGGTTCCAGCACCCTCCCATACTACCTCGGGTGAGACCTCAGTCCGCGCACCACGAACTGTTGCTGAAAGGGCTGGTAGTTTCAGGATTTGTTTGGCTAAATCACTTCTAAACCTAGGTCAAGCCCCAACAAGCCAACATTTCTCTTTCAGTATCTCAATCACAATAGGAACACCTTGACTTCTCAAGTTGTATCGATCGTTATGTTTTGGGGGCTCCTTCTCGATGGTTGTTTTCTTCTTGGAAGCTTTTAGATATTGATACATGTTAACCGTGTGCCCAGAACTCGAAGCTTCATTAGATGCATCATCCTCTTCATCATCTTCATTTTCTAGCTGAACCTACTCACTGGAGTTAAAATGATCATTCATCCTTGAAGCCACGGGGCCCATAACTCAGTTCAAATATACAAAGATCTTCTCTAAGTGTTGAACTTGGTGGAAATCACAAAAGTTATCCTTACCAATCAATTATTTTTGGAACACAACATTTGAACTATGCATATGTTATGAAACCAGCTCAAGAAAAGATAGAAAAGATATATCAACGCCTTATAATTCAGCCTCTTCGAGGGGGCAACCTCCTTTACATTACATAAATGAACAATTCTTCGATGATACAAATGATAAAACCTCCTTTCTAT
>APFE031665870.1:0-12599 GCA_000404065.3 Pinus taeda
ATGTGTAGGTGGAGGAAGAGTAGGTAGAGGAGGAGGACAAGGTAGAAGCGGTGGACATGTAGGTGGTGGAAGTGGAGGTGGAGGTGGTGGTGGTTGTGGTGGAGGAGGAGGAGGAGGAGGAGGAGACGGAGATGGAGGTGGTGTAATGGGTGGAGGTATAAGGCAGAGGTGGTGGAGGAGGTGGAGGTGGAGGAAGAGTAGGTGGAAGAGAAGGAAGTGGATGAGGAGCAGGAGGAGGTAGAAGTGGTGGAGGTGGATATGGAGTAGGAGGAGGAGGTAGACATGGTGGTGGAGATGGAGGTGGAAGTTGTGGTTTAGGAGGAGGTGGAGTTGCAGGAGGAGGTGGTCAAGGAGGAGGAGGAGGAGGAAGTGGTGATGTTGGTTGAGATGGAGGTGAAGGTGGAGGAGGTGGAGTTGGAGGAGGAGGTAGTCGACGAGGAGGAGGAGGTGGTGATGTTGGTCGAGATGGAGCTGGAGGTGGAGGAGGTGGAGGAGGAGGAGGTGGTGGAGGCGGTGGAGGATGTGAAGGTGGAGGTGGAGGTGGAGGTGGAGGAGGAGGAGGTAGAGGCAAAGGTGGTGGTGGAGAAGGAGGAGCAAGAGTAGGTGGAGTTTGAAGTGGTGGAGGAGGTGGACGTGGAGGAGGAACGGAAGGAGGAGGAGGAGGAGGAGGAGGTCGTTGAGGAGGAGGTGGGCGTGGAAATTGAGGAGGAGGAGGAGGAGGAGGAAGTAAAGGAGGAGTTGGAGGTGGAAGAGGTGAAGGAGTTGGAGGTGGAGGAGGAAGAAGGAGGTGGATGTGCGAGTGGAGGCGGAGGTGGTGATGGAGTAGGAGGTGGAGGAGGAGGAAGAAGTAAAGGAGGAGTTGGAGATGGAGGAGGTGAAGGAGTTGGAGGTGGAGGAGGAGGAAGGAGGTGGATGTGCGGGTGGAGGTGGAGGTTGTGATGGAGTAGGAGGTGGTAGAGGTATAGGTGGAGGTGGAGGAGGAGGAGGATGAGAAGGGTGTGGAGGAGGAGGAGGAGCAAGAGGAGGAGGAGGTGGATGTGGAGGTGGAGGTGGAGTGGAAAAGGAAGTGAAGGTGGATTTTTAGTATGAGGTGGAGGAGGAGGTGAAGGTGGAGGTGGAGGTTTAGGTGGAGGACGAGGAGGAATATCATGAGAAGGAGGAAAAGGAGTACGAGTAGGAGGAGATAGTGGTGGGGGTGGAGGTGGAGTTGGAGTTGTAGTTGTTGGTGGATGAGGATGAAGAGGGAAAGGAGGAGGAGGAGGAGGAGGAGGAGGTAGAGGTGGAGGAGGAGGGAGAGTTGGAGGTGGTGGGGGAGGAGGACAAGGAGGAGGTAGAGGTGGAGGAGGAGGCGGAGGAGGGATATATGGATGTGGTGGAGGAGATGGAGGTAGGGGAGGTGGAGGAGGAGGTGGAGGCAGAGGCAGAGGTGGTAGAGGAGTTCGGGGAAGAGGAGGTGGTGGAGGAGGAGGAGGAGGTGGAGGTGGAGGTGGAGGTGGAGGAGGATAAGGAGGAGGAGGGGGTTTAGGAGGAGGAGGTGTTAATGGAGTATGAGTTGGTAGAGGTATAGGTGGAGGTGGAGGAGGAGGAGATGGATGTGGAGGTGGATGTGGAAGCAGCGGTGAAGGGCAAGAGGAAAAGGTGCTGAAGGTGGAGGTGGACTATGAGGTGGAGGAGGAGGAGGAGGAAGCAGCTGAGAAGGAGTACTTGAGGTGGAGGAGGTGGAGGTGGAGGACGAGCAAGAGGAGGAGGATAAGGACTAGGAGTAGGAGGAGAGGGTGAGCGAGGTGGAGGTGGAGTTGGAGTTGGTGGTGGATGAGGAGGAAGAGGCGGAAGAGGAAGAGGTGCTGGTGGTGGTGGATGAGGAGGAAGAGGAGGAGGAGGAGGAGGAAGAAGACATGGAGGTGGTGGAGGAGGTAGAGGTGGAGGAGGTGGAGGAGGAGGTGGAGGTAGAGGCAGAGGTGGTAAAGGAGTTGGGCGAAGAGGAGGTAGTAGAGGAGGAAGAAGAGGTCAAGGACGAGGTGGAGGAGGATAAGGAGGAGGAGGGGGAATGGAAGAGGAGGATGGGGTGGAGGTTGAGGTGGTGGAGGTGGAGTTGGAGGTTGTGGCTAAGGGTGTTGTGGTGGAGATGGAGGCTGAGGAGGTGGCGGAAGAAGAGGAGGAGGAGAAGGTGGTGGAGGAAGAGGAGTTGGAGGAGAGGAGGAGGAGGAGGAGGAGGTGCAATTGGACGATTAGATGGTGTAGGTGGATGTGGAGATATGAAAGTTAATTTAAGGTTCATGTCTTAAATTCAAATATTAAATTGACACACTCAAATATTTGTTTATTTTTCTTTATGTATCACCCTAATGTGTTCCCAATGGCTTCTATCACTTTATGGATTACAAATGTAGGTGTAGATTATGAAATCTAACCCAAACCGACATTCGAGATACTACCATTATATTGGGGTGAAAATATGGGAACCAAGGGGTGACAAAATCTCTCACAGAGCCTAAAAACCATGGACCCTCTTGCAATATATATTCAAAATCCTCTCATGATGAAAATTTTACTAGGAACAAGTCGTTTTAGCAAAATTGAATCTCAAAATTTATTGTTGAATTTGTAAATATCTAATGGAAGAGATCAACTCGTTTCATCCAAAAACTACTGAATCTGCATAGTACTGCCTGAGATTCATATGTTGTTCCCAAACCATTTGTTTATGGTAGATCTATAGTCGTTACTGGGATTTCATTCAGTTGTTACACTATGTAGGGGTTGGGTATATTGTTTGTCTCATCTAGTGTTGTTGAGGCAACAAATTTTCCTCTGAGGATATCTATGGACAAAAAGCCTCCATTTACTTGACCTTGATTTGATTATGCTCGCTTGGGAATACTAGACCTAGACACTGCCCCTATGCACTTTGAATTTCTTAGTCCAGGTGATCATCCCAGAATTCTCGAGTTTAATATGATGGTGGATGACGGGATCCTCCAAAGTCACCTTAATCCTACACAGGCCCATTCCCATATCATCAATGTGATGCCCTTCATTTCCTTATATGCCATCGTGTGCGTATTGGGTGAGAAGATACTTTGCGTTGACGATTTGACGAATGATACTATCGATGGCCTGAGCTGTCAGCCTCCATCCCTACATAGGAGAACGAAACTAGTATTAACTCCATTCAGAAACTTCATTATCAGACCCATGAGCAACGTGATCGTGCCCTAACGATGACACAGATGGATTAGATTTCTTAAGAAACCCGACCGCGTAGGGAAACTGAAAATACTAAGAAATCCTATCCATCACACCGACCTTGTGATCTTGGCAGAGTTCCTCTATCAATATTTAATTTGGTTTTTTAATTAATATATTCCTCTCTTATAGTTTAGTCAATTTTTTTATTTAATTCAATGGTTGAATGTTCATAATTACTGTATTAGTTAGTTAATTTTTTATGGTACAAAATGGGTGGAGTGTATAACTTGTTAAATGTATTTAGTATAAAATCAATTTTTTTAAATATTTTTAGTCAATAAATTTTATAGATACAAATTACCATGACAATACCACAAGTAACAATGACTATGGATTTTCCTTGTAAGAATCATCACCAATTTTGTATGTTTGAAAATCATAATTTTTCATTATTACTTTTAATCAAAATATAATTTTCAACAACAAAAGTAATCACAACATCACAGGTGACTATGAGCATGATTATTATTTTAACCATAATCATTCAATGTAAAACTGAAAATATATCAAGCAAAATAAACATAAAATTTAAAAGTAAATTTACAAAATGATGTTTTCCCATGATAGAATTTTAAATGTATGTGGTTTTATTTTATGTTGTATATTTGTTTGTTGCGCTTTTTTTTGCTTTTGGTTGTTTGTTTGTGTATGATATTTTTACACATATGTAATATCATATACAATAATAACTTATAGAATGAGTAGAATTTGTATATTAACTTATTAATATTTAAATTGTTATTTAATTTAATAAAATCTTATTTTTTTAACATCATGAAGGAATTTCATTTTTTTGTAGGCACCACTATTCAATGCACAATATTCTTTATAAGTGGTTTTAATAAACATAATTTTTATAATTAGTTACAGGTTGATGTTTTATGGTGATAGAATTTTAAATGTTTGTGTTTTTATTTTATGAAATGTATGTGTCTGTTTGTTTATG
This sequence comes from Pinus taeda, assembly GCA_000404065.3. Taxonomy (NCBI): domain Eukaryota; kingdom Viridiplantae; phylum Streptophyta; class Pinopsida; order Pinales; family Pinaceae; genus Pinus; species Pinus taeda. The sequence goes on from APFE031665870.1 coordinate 4,196, forward strand.
CTCTCGTTTGTGTATAACATTAGAACACAAGAAAAGCTTTCATTAGAATATCCTGTATGGAAGGTCATTGCACAAATTTGTCTCTTGACTTGATACAAATAACCTCTATGATGATTTTACACACATAAAATATAAAATGCAAGAATTACAGTCCCAAATAATTGAGTGTGTATTAAACTATATATGTTATAATTAGCATTTAGTTTAACAAAATTTCATTTATTTTTGCAAATAAAAAAAAATATCATGAATGGCTATGGATTTTTTTGTAAGTATCTTTATTCAATAAATCTTTGAGAAGTATTTTTAATCAATATATATTGATAATTAGTTACAAATCAATGTTTTGTGATGGTAGAAATTTAGATGTTTGTGTGTTTATTTTATGTAATGTATTTGATTGTTTTTTTGTGTGCGTATGTCAATAAATTCTTGAACACAATTTTACTTTTATTAGAATAACTTGATACAAATAACTTATATGATGATTTTAAGCATGCATAGTATACAATGCAAGAATTACACTCCAAATGTATTGAATGCTTACATAGCTCATCTATGCTTAATTTAATAAAAGTTCACTTAATTTGGTAAACCACCATGACGTCATGAATGAAAATGTATTTTTTGTTGTAACCACCACTATTCAATGCGTGTATTTTACAATAACAAATAATTTTAATTATTATATTCTTATAATTAATTACAATTTTATGTTTCATGATAGAATTTCAAATGTTTGTGATTATAGTTAATTTTGAGTATATGTTTGTGTTTGTGCATATATAATGGTTTTGCCCATACATAAAGATCGTATATAACAATTACACTTTAAACGAGTTGAATTTGGGTATTAACATATTTTATGTGCAAATGTATGTGCAAATTGATATTCAATCTAATAACATCCCACTTATTCCTACAAATGATCATAACATCTATTAACTAACATATATTTCACTAATAAAAATAACTATAATATCAGAAATGATTATGATGATAAACATTTTGCAAGCGCAACTACTTAATACATTTAAAAAAGAAATATACCACAAAACATTTATCATAATTTGCAAGAAATTGCGTACTTTAGAAATTAATTAGCTAGTAATTGATGCTTTAACAAAATGTGTTTTATATTTTTTAGTATGGGTTTATTTTTTGTGTTCTTTTCGTCCTTTTTGCGTGGCGTTTTTACACATACATAATATCATCATATCATATGAAAATGAGGAAAAAGTTCAATATTGTATTTTAATTCATTTAAGTTCAATTTAATTTTCTTACAAATATTTTAATCAAAATATATTTCCAAAATACAAGTATGCAGTTGAATTTTTATCCTTTGATTTATATTTGTTTTTAATTTAATATTCAATTTTCCCTAACAAGACAAAGTGGGTCAAGTTATGTGACATATGATAGTGTAAATATATATTTTTATTAATATAAAAGAAAATTTGGCTTTTTGTGTTATGATTCTTGAAAAACTATTAAAGGCTTACATGTGATATTATACTTCTAATTCACATGAAATGAATTATGCCCAAGAAGAGGCAAGATAAAATAAAATAAAAATAAAAAGTTCTCCTTTTTTCTAGAGTTGAATTGTTGGTTTTGCAGACTACAAAGAAAACACATGACTAAAAATAAAAATGTCATGGGTGAAACTCACTTAAAAAGATTCTGGGAGATAAAATGGGTCTGATAAAATATAAAGGTATATTTGAAAAGAATGATTGTACTCATCCTGGGAAGTAGGAGTTAGATATTTGTGTGAACTACCTGGAAACATAGTTCTTGGTTGGAGGAATGCAATAGCCTTTAATTTATTTCCAACAAGAAAATCATAGAAAAGTATATTCTAAAAAAGAGTACACTTGAATGTGTGCAAAGATGAAAAAGGATATTATATAATAAATTAATTAAACTTGTTCGAATAGATAAATATATAAACATGAAAAAAAAATACTTGAATGTGTGAAAATATGCAAAAGGGTATTACATGTAATAAATTAAAGAAGATAGTTTGGATGGATAAATAGATAAACATGCATAGTAACCCTTATTCACCTATAAAAGTATAGTTTGTTTTAAGCTACTATAGAAATGAACATTGTAGGTAAGAAAAATAAACTTATACATACTTTAACTTATAGAAAAATAAATGTATACCTAGTTTCATTTGTTATAGGTCAAATGACTGGAATCATATCAATTGGCCATTGAAAAAGCAGCCTTGGGTAAAGTAATACTAAGGCCTAAAGGACTCCACCTCAAAATCCCATGATAATGGTTCAAAATCCCATGATATACAAGTGTGTTTATCCATGTAGATTCACCCCACTATTATTATGGAATGCCTTTAGTTGGAAACATTTCTTCTTACGTTACCATGGCTTAGAAATAACACATTTCCAATTTGATGTGTTGATATGCCATTTTCTACTTAGAAATACCACATTCCCAATATGATGTGTTGATATTCCATTTTCTTAAGTTAATTAATTTGAGACAATTTAATTAAAAGAGTATACCTAATTTGGACAGAAATCTTATCATTGATATGTCAATGTTACCATGAATATTCCAACATTTTCCATGGGATTTAAATATCTATGATGAACCTAATAATTAAATTCTAACTATCGAAGATCTATTCGTACTATCAGCATAATTATAGGCATATATATTTTGGAATTTACTTCCAATTTAAGTGAAAATAAAATATTAACATTAAATTAAGATAGACTAGGGGAGCCATATAAATCAAATGGATCTAACTACAAATAAAATTCAATCCATGAAAACCATCAAAATGGTAACCCTATTATTCCTATCACATTTCATAGATTAAAAAAACAATAGAAATGAACTAAATTATAACTTTATTACAAAATATATTGTGCTTAATTATAAAAATAAAAATAAAAATTGCATGCATATTTCAACAGTAACAAAAAATATTAGTGGAACATTTTAACGATGAAATATGTCAATATTACTATAGATGTTCCAACATATTCCACAGGGTTTAAATATCTTCCATCAACCTAATAATTAACTTATAATTATGGTGATTAGCATAACTATAGGCATATATATTGTGTGTTCGACTAACTTACATGCTAATTGTTGGACTCCAAAAGGTGGATCATTAATTCTTATTGGAATGTTTATATTATGTTGGTGTATTTCCTAGTTATAAAATTCCAACCAAATCTCCATTTCATGTTGTTGTCTTTAGAGTGAATATTGCTACTATCCAACTGAATATGTCATGAATCCTAGAATGATTGAAGGTAATTTCGTCAGTATCAGTCCACATGGATCGGGTTTTACCTTGACCATCATTTTCTTCTATAATCGTTATCGTATTAACATGGGATGAATCACAAGTCAAGTCGATGTTCAATTTTTTTTCCTGTTGCGTTTAGTCAACTATCCTTGGTTCTATATGTATGATGAGATTCTTTCTATGTTGATATTGTCTGGAGTCAATTGTTTATGTTCGTGTTTTTGTTGAACTACCATAATTTTGTATAGTAATATTTCAATGAATACATATTTTCCATGTCCAAGAAACTACAAGACACTAGGCCAAATAGATTATTCTAGAAATTGCTCTAATTTTCTAGGCTTCTTTTCTTTTCTACCCTCTATAGTGTATCCTCAAAAAAAATTCATGTAATTGTGTGTATATTTTGTTGTTGTTGTGGATCTTCTAGTTGAATACCTAGAAATATTTCATTCACATTTATTGTATAAGTTTACATCCTGTTGTTTTCCAACTCCATGAGTCTTATCATGCAATATTCTTATGAGATTATGTCACAGGTACTAAGAGGTCAAATTTAAATGGTTGTGTATAATTATGCTTCCCTTTCTTCTTCTTTTTCAGCCTTTGGAATGAGTAAACCTATATCCCCTTGTTCCTCTCGAGCTTGTGGTGGAACTGCGAATATTATGTTAGATTATTAACTGATCATATATATATTTGGTCAACTGTAGGCTGATACATAATCTCTTGCTTGTCTACGTCTAAAGAGTCAACATACGAAACTTCAATTATTTGTAGGGATATTTGAATGTGCGATAAGGAAGGAAACATTGTTTATATGTGTTGAGGTGCTCTCCATCTATTGGAAGATTTTTAAATATTTTTGGAGGACTAATTAGTAAGGTTTGTTTCATGTGTAGCCAGATTATTAAAGAGGGGAGCCAAATGGACTTATTAGAATTTTCACATTCATATCGGTTCATATTCATCAGGTCACCAATGTGTTTTTCCTGGTTGTACATTTCTCTTGTCATTATTACTTGACCAATTTATTGTAGAATACTCAGTTTAATGTGAGAGACTCTCCCTATTCATGCAAAATTACTCTCTCTCATTAGGAAAAATTTAAAAAAAAAAAGAAAATATTGAGATATCAAAAGCTTAATTTAACAATGGATATATTTAACACAATAATATAAACATGACTAAATAGGAACCATATAAAGAATATGGATTATTCGTACTGCATTGAATAGTGAAAATAGGAAAAAAAAACCATATAGAAATACACAATTTTTAAATTTTATAATTTTGGAATACATATAACTAAATATAGAAAAAAGCATATCTATACCTGATTAATATTAATTGATGGAAGGAATAATAGTTGAAATGAACTTCAGAAACCAACATTAAGACCTTAAATGATGTACAAAATATACACCATCATCGTATCATCTAATGGATGAAATGCGAGTATTCGTCAAGATCATTATCATATGTTGACTCACGAAAAATTCGTTTAGGGTCAATATCGATAATCAAAACCATTGCCATATGTTGCCAAATGAAAAGTGATTTTTGGGTCAATATCCATAATCAAAATATCATCTCCAAAATACACAACATTTATCATATTCCTTTATTATGGGATTGAATTTGGAGTTACACTTCACTCAAATTTATCACTATGTTATGCCACTTTATGTACATAAAATATATAGTTTTAATGCTATAGTTAATGTGTTATATATTAAAATTGATGTGTGTTGCAAAATTTCACTAATTACAATTTCATGATTGGGAAGTGTACTAGGGATTATAGTTTCTAGAATTGATTGTGTTTTAAAGATTTTAGTGCACTATGGTTTAATTAATTTTATAGTTAGTCCCTTAAGAATTATCAAGTGTCATTGTTTTTTAATAGTAATAGTGGTTAGAGGTTGTACTATGGAAGGGTTTGTAAGTATGTAAGAGTATGAGTGATAACACTAAATTAGTGGTTGTGGGCCATATTAGTGTTTTTACATTCATAATGATTTTTGATTAAGGGCACATATTTTAACAGATATTATAGTGGTCAGACTGGTCAAAAGTTACATTAAATAAGGAGAACAATTTTGTGGGGGTTAATATATAGCGCAATATATAGAAATATGTAATAATAAATTCATTATAATTAGTGAATTTATAGACACATATATTAATATATATTTGTATAGATCAAATTATTATTGGTAAACCTAATGTGTGTTTCCTACCTCATTGTTTTAATTCAATAACTAATTGGTTATACTTAAAAAAGCACATTGATTTAGTGGCTAGATTTTTCATACTCCTAGAGTTTTGCAAGGCTCTTAGAAATATTGTAAAAAATAGGTTATCTCAAACTTTGAAATAAATATTTTACTTATATATTTGTCATTCAAATTTTCCAAACTAAAAGTATTTAGAAAATAATATAAATTAATTATTTTTTAATTACTAATGAAGAGGATTATTAATCCATATGACTTTAATGAAGATGGTTATTAATCTATATACATTTATTTATTACTTAAGAAATTTATTTTTTTAGTGAAAAATGTTATTAAGCCATATGAATTTTAAGAAAAAATTTTCTTATTTAACAACTTATCCCCGAATTCTATTTTGACAATTTTTTTATTTAGCAAAAAAATTATGTATAATTACTTTCATAGCTTTTTGGAAATTGTGTAAATTCAAACCCACTCGGATACTGTGAGTCACTAATATAAAGATTGACATTTCAAATTTGAGCATTAACTTTGTGCATAGTATGTGCACTTTGAAGAAAGCAATTTACAAATTGAGATTTTTAATTCCACCCTTACTTTTTTAACTTAGAAATTTTGTCTTTATTTCTACAAAAGAAACTGCCCTTTTTTTTGGTAGCTAAGCACCCATGAGGGATTTGAACCACTGACCTATGGCAAGAATTGCCTTAACATTGCACCCATTCACAGTCAATCCAAAACCCATGGACAAACTGACCATTTTTTACTTCAAAAGAAAATAAATGTTATTTTAAAATTTAATTTTTAATACTTTACTTTGGCATCAACTATTTGTTCTTTCGCATTTTAAAATTCCCAATCTTTTACCTAAAAAGAAATTAACAATTTTTTAAAATTTAACTTTTAATCTTTTACTTTGCTTTTCATTATATTTAAAAGTTAATTATTTTGGTTTGCATTTTTTGAATTTAATGGTTGATTTTTCTCACGAGGCAATATAATTGGTATTTTTCTTTTTAAATTTAAATTGCTTTTTGCTTTTTCCGGTTATCATTGAAATTAATATTCTACTTTCTATATTTGGGTAACTTTTTGCTTTTCTCGGCTGTCTTCTTGAATTTGAGCCGTTTAGTTCATAGCCGTTTCGGCCGATTTCAAAAATAGCAATGTATCAGTGCCAATATGTAATTATTTTCTTCATCACTGAACCATGGCGCCGATAGTTCTTTCATTGGAAGCGCCAATGTTGTTGCCTCTGTTTTTTTGCTGGGAAGAGTGAATATAGTATATGATGGTGGTGTGTTTTATCTCTGTATCTTTGAGGGAAGAGCGTTAGACTGAATATTTTGAAGATCTTTGAAAGTTGCGTCTTCGATTTGATGGAAGAGCGTTAAACTGAGTATAAAGGTTGTGTGTTCGATCTGTATCTTTCATGGAAGAGCGTCAGACTGGTTATCTTATCTTTGAAGGGCGTGTGTTCGATATATGAAGATTGTGTGTTCGATCATCTAGCATTTCATAATTCCACTTCAAATCGCGCTTGACGTAAGTAGCCATTTCTGTCCTTTCGAATTATCTTAACATTCTTGATCCATGCCGCTTCTTCTTGGATCTTTGTTTAAATGTCTGGTTTACATTTTTTTCCTGCAACCATTTGAAACCATGCCTCGCCTTGCTTTAAAATACGGTTCATAATTTTATTTTACAACTATACCGCTTCTTCTTGGATCTTTGGATCTTTGTTTAAATGTCTGGTTTACATTTTTTTCCTGCAACCATTTGAAACCATGCCTCGCCTTGCTTTAAAATACGGTTCATAATTTTATTTTACAACTATATATAGAGTTTATGCATTATTTTCTTTCCGTTATTATTGTTTTAAGGTGTTTATAATTTTTTCCATGCAACTGTGGATATCTTTTATGGATAATTTTGTGCGCACATTTGAAATATTTAACACTCGATTATAATTATTTTTCTGCAATTATGAAAATCACTTATTAATACTTTTCGTGTTCCATTATGTTTTTTTCACAAACACTTAGTCATCAAGATTTGTTCTCAATTACTATATCTGCCCAATTACTATATCTGCCCAATCCTATGGACTGAATTTTTCTCTTGTGCCCAATCCTATGGACTGAATTTTTCTCTTTGTTGTTACCAAGACATCCATCATAGATACCTGTAGCCCCTAAAAAATAGATTACGTCTTTGGCTTCATAGAAATTCATGCAAACATTCACGTCTTTCCTGATTTGTCAAATCACGGATTGTAAATGTTTCCGGGGTGGGGATACACTTTGACGTCTCAATTTTTAAACTGTATTTTAATATGCAAATAGATTTAGCTTTTTTTTTTTATTGAAATTGGAATTTGGGTTACATCATATATTTTTGAAATTTTTAGCACACAAATAAATTCAATATTTTAAATTGTATACTTTTAAATATAAATATGTAGAAATATGAATATGTGAAAAATTATTAAAATTATCAATATTTTTTTCCAAATAAAAAATGAGAATGTTGTCCTGTTAAACTACACTACACTACAATGCACTTCCATTATTAGGTGTTTAGTTATGATGTTCACCATTCTTACAATTTCGATATTGAAAATTACAAGTAGCCACATATAATTTTTATTACTTTTACCAATATTTGACTTAAACTAAAAAACTAATTTAAATTTTATTATTTAAATTATTGTTCTCATAATTAATTATTTATATTGCAATTTTTTATACATATTATTTGTTATATTATCATGTATATATTGATATTTGAATTATCATGGTAAAGAATGAATCAATAAGATTATAAATAAAGAGAATGAAATGATATGCATTTTTTTTTTTTTTTT
>APFE031665876.1:0-35588 GCA_000404065.3 Pinus taeda
AACTGCCTTCTTTATTCATAATCTGATGTCATGCCGAATTGGCTTACAAAAAGGAACGAAACTAAACTGTGCTCCAAAATTACAATGATAATACGAGAGTTTCAACAACCATCTAAGGCTAAGGCCTTCATATTTATACAGAAAACGATGAGCCACCGAGTGCCCTTGATTTTAGGAGCTCGGCTGTCCAACTAGAGTCTAACTGCGGATCCTGTAGGGCAATCATAACTACTACTCTTGTAGAACAATTTATGACTGTTGTTCATGTAGGACAGCTGGCTGCTTCTTGAGCTCGGAGGGGAGATGGATTGGAGCTCGGAGTTCTTGGTGGGAATCACGAGGAATGTCCCAAGGTCGTGGACATCTCTCCACAAAATCAGCAGTGCCACCTTATTGTCTCCTTATCCCCTTTTTCGTTGTCTCTTGCTCCTTTTTAATGCCAAAACCTGGAATCATAATGCATTAGTCACGTAGATAAAGTGTCTAACCTTCTTCCTACAAATCAACATGAGATAAACTAAGAAAATGCATGCATAAGCAAATAAAGATGAATGGTTTGAGCAAGTAAAATAGGCCAAAATGAGCCCAAATTGTACCAAAATTGGGGCTCATCACTCGGTTAGCATTAAGAAGTGTTAGAAATAACCCTGTAAGCCCATATGGTTCTGCATAGAGTTCTGCAACTTCTCTTAGAATATGAATATTTCTTATCCAAACTTATAGCTAGCACCCTACAATGGGTTATTGTTTTTCCTGTAACTTGCTACGTCTATACATTAGGTTCACAATACTCTATTCCAGTGCATAACTGTTTAATTTGCAAATTTTCTTAACAATCCTATTTGCACACAACGGTTCCAGTTTGTGCAAAATATTAAACAGTAACAATGGCTTCCAAATAATTTTTTGCAATTTTCTTCAAAAAACTAAACAGTGGTTTTCAATTCTAGTTTTACAATCTATTCAAACAAATAAATAGTGCTTTTCAATTCCAGATTTGCAATTTATTCAAAGCAAATAAACAATGGTTTTCAATTCTAGATATGCAATTTATTCAAAATAAATAAACAGAGGCTTTCAAGCCAACTACTCACAGTAGTGTTTTTCTAAAACAAAAGGGTAACCAAACCCTTAAACTTATCTACTATTTAGATGACCAAGAATTTATGGACTAGGCCACGCGACCCTTCCAACGAGAAATTGACTATTACGTCCAATTTTCTCCCCCTGAGCTCCTAAAGTTCCAGAGAAATCACCTTAGGTCGCTGGCTATTATATCCATTTTTCTCCCCTCGGGCTCCTCAAGTTCCAAAGCAATCACCTTATGTAGCAGTTTGAATTCACTAGCATCAAGACCTCCAAGTCCATCCTATAATTCTACTTTCCTTCCATAGAGGAAGTTTGTTCACTAAAGTCTTTTTCCCACTGGTTCTCGTCCAGTTCAAGGAATTTACTTATAGGCAACATCCTACCTATCTCTTCATTCCCCTCCCCTGCCCCCATCCTTTACCCCTCATTGGGAAAAGGAAGAGAAACAAAAAGATATAACTACTCCTTTCCCCCTCGTTGGGAAAAAGAAGAGAAACAAAAGGAGATAATTGCTCCTAACTATTAAGTGTCTGGTAAAAGAGAAATAGTGAAGCCCCATCCCTAAATTCTAGGACTTCTTATAGAGAAAATGTTTTTTTTTAAGGAAACAAAAACAAGTAACCAATTACCATTTCAAAACTATTCAAGAGTCCATCTTTTCCTCTACTTTGTAAATTACTAAGTCTACAATGGTAAAAGTAACCAATAAATATTTACAACAATAAATATTTACAACACCTCTCGGCTCACATTTCCACTCATATTCCCATGTTGAAATGTAATGGAAAATAAATGCAAACAATGAGTTACTTTTTAATCATTATTTCCATTTAGTCATATTTTCACCTAATATGAAATATGATGAGAAATAAGAATAAATAAATGTTTTTTTCCCTTCACAAACTTTAACATTTCCACTCATGTTTTCATGTTAAAATCTATATGAAAAGTAAATATAAATAATCAATTATTTTCTATTGTTTTTACAATTTTTTAAATAATTTTACTTATTATTTTTAATTTTTTCTAATATTTTCCCGCCTATATTTTCAAATTAAAATATATTGATATACAATTATGATTTCGAAATAATACATTTAATTACGTCATAACAACTATTTTCTAATATTATGAGTCAAACCCTAACAAACTATATTAAAAATTAATTATTTCTAGCAATATTTAATACTAATAATTTCAAAATAATAATATAATATTGAATATTAATATTCCATTTATAATATTAAAATATAATATTTATTTATTAAATAACAGCTATTTTCTAACCAAATTTAATGTTATCTATTTATAATACTGAAATAAAATATTTATTATTACATAATAATTATTTTCTAACTAAATTATTAAACAATTTAACAAATTACCTAACAACTAACTTTGATCCACACATTTTCCACTCATTCATCAATTACTCCCTGCTTACCTTCACCCACGTTCCTCACATCTTTACTTTCCACGAGCGAAGATATTCTGTTGCTTTAAGTCGTGAGGACAAAACAATTAAGTGTCAATTTCATCTTTATTTTTTTATTTTCACTCTTTTACATTTTTATGATTATTAGCGAGGATGAAGGATAAATATGAAGACTTGGAGAGACCCAACGCCAACCAGATCTTCGCACCGATTGTCTTCTCCCCTCAATCACGGCTCCTTGTCGCCGTCTTCATTTCTATTTCAAACATCGTGATGAGGAAGACGTCGTTTCTTTTCTTTTTATTTTATTTTCCAGGGTCTCCCACTTATTCTTGAAGTGATAAAGTGGAAAAGCACGCTTATTCCATTTACGGGATTCTTCCACTCCACAATCAATAAATATATATTTTATTTTTAGAGGAAGACTTCGTTTCTTTTTATTTTATTTTCCTCCATCCTCAAATAAGTGGGACCGACAACCAGATCTTCGCACCGATTGTCTTCGCCCGTCAATCACGGCTCTTTGTCGCCGTCCTAAATTCCATTTCAAACATCGCGGCCACCCCCTCCCCCCACACATATATTCAAATGGTTTATTTACCTTATATGAAGGTGAATATAAGTTTTTGTTTTCTTTATTTATCTCTTCAAAATTAATATTAAATTAAGTTAATTGACATAATCATTGAAATATCTGGTTTATGGTTTTGAGAGTAAAAAGGAACTTTGTTTTACAACATCTCTCTAATGTATGGTCATAATATTAAAAATGAACCAAAGAGAACGTAATGAGTGAGGACAGAATGAGTGAAGTTATGAATGTTTTGTTAGAGGCAAAAGTATGCAACAAACAAACAAATATACATAGCAAATAACCATACACAGGAGACAGCAGATTAACGTGGTTCACCCAACCAATCTGGGCTACGTCCACCAAACATAGGCATCGGAAATTCTTTATTATCAAACAGGAGATTACAAAATAATCAATTTCCTCACAAACTCTCTCTCCAAACAATCCGTATGGACATCTGATTTATAGCAAAGAGAATCTAACTGCCTCATAAATCCTCTTACATCAAATATAGGATGCATTAACTCTCTCCCAACAACCTGGAGCTAATCTAGCAACAAATTCCTATTGTTGTCACACATTAGATATTTTTTCCTACTTTGTATGAAACAGAAAATCTCAACAATCTCCACCTTGACAACAATTAGCCTGATACCCTGTTTGTTTATTATTTTATCTTTTCTGCAAGCCAAGAGAAGCCAAACACCATCGTAGCTTCTCTAACAAAATTGGTTTCGTGAACATGTCTGCACAATTCTCCTTTGTATGCACCTTTTCAAGAGAGACTCCCCTTTTAGTGATAACCTGTCTTACAAAATGGTACTTGATCGATATATGCTTTGATTTACTATGATAGGCCGGATTCTTAGCCAAATGTATTGCACTTTGACTGTCACAAAATAACTTGATGTTGTCCTGCAACCTACCAAATTCACCAAACAAACCTTTCAGCCAAATTGGTTCTTTGCAAGCATGAGAAGCAGCAATATATTCTGCTTCAGTAGTGGATAAAGCAAAAATGTTTTCTAGCTTTGACATCCAGCTAATAGCTCCACCTCCAAGAGTAAAGACATAGCCTGAAGTTGACCTTCTCTTATCCAAACCACCTGCAAAATCGGAATCAACATATTCGCAAACAAATTCACTACTCTTATTGTAAGTGATACAATAACTACTTGTGCCTCTCAAATACCGAAGCACCCATTTCACTGCTAACCAGTGTTCTTTACCCGGATTTGCCATATACCTGCTGACAACCCCAACTGCATGTGAAATATCTAGTCGAGTACAAACCATCGCATACATTAAACGCCCTACTACATTGGCATATGGAATTCGAGACATATAATCCTTTTCTTCATCTGTATTAGGACATAAACTCGAAGAAAGTTTGAAATGGGAAGCGAAAGGGACTGACACAGGCTTCACATTGTCATACCAAATCTCAAAAGTATTTTCTCAATATACTTTTGTTGTGATAGCCATAGCTTACCATTGCTCCTGTCTCTGAAAATCTCCATGCCCAAAATCTGTCTTGCTGCTCCTAGATCTTTCATATCAAATGTCCTTGCCATCTGAGCCTTCAACTTGTTGATTTCTTCTATGCTTTTTCTTGCTAAAAGCATATCGTCAACATACAATACTAAGATAATGAATATGCCATTATTTAACTGCTTAAAATAAACACAATGATCATATTCACTTCTAATATATTTCTGACTCAACATAAAAGAATCAAACTTCTTATACCACTGCCAAGGCGACTGCTTCAGGCCATACAATGACTTCTTGAGCCTGTAGAGAAATTTCTTATTGTGATGCTGAACAAACACTTCCGGTTGTTCCATATAAATTTCCTCATCTAAGTCTCCATGTAGAAATGCAGTCTTAACATCTAATTGCTGCAACTCTAAATCAAGTAAAGCCACTAATGCTAACACAATTCTAATTGAAACTATTTTAACAACTGGTGAAAAAATCTCATGAAAGTCAATGTCGACTTTCTGAGACAACCCTTTTGCAACCAACCTCGCTTTGTACCTGTCTTCCGTATCATTCACACCCCGTTTCAGCTTGAAAACCCATTTACACCCCACAATTTTCCTGTCTTTCGGAAGCTCAACCAAATCCCATGTGCCATTCTTACCTAAGGCCATCATTTCGTCCTTCATGGCTGCTTTCCACTTGTCACTTTTCGAACCTTCTATTGCTTCCTGATAGCACAGAGGTTCATCGTCATTAGCAGTAAATGCAACTGAAGTAACATAATCATCATACCTTCTCGGTGGACGTTTGATTCTTGTCGACCTCCTTAAGGATGTTTCTGGCGCTTCCTCGATTCGCTAACTACCATATGTAGGAACTTCTTGATGATCAGTATCTGAGACTTGTTCATGATCTATACCTGAACCCTGTTCATGTTCTGATTCTGAAACCTGTTCATGAATAGTATCTGAACTATTGTCATCATGACTATCATTAGAAATGCTATCAAACTGAATGTGCTGAAAATCAGATACATCATCCTGTTTCAATCTACTATCTACATCTAACTGTACAAGAGAGGATTCATTAAACTTTACATCTCTGTTGATGATGATTTTGCGAGTAGTAGGATCCCACAATCTATATCCTTTTGTTCCAACACCATACCCAACAAAGATATACCTTTTAGACTTTGGATCTAATTTAGTTCGCTGATGTTTAGGCACTAGAGCATATGCATCACAACCAAACACTCTGAGTTTAGAATAGTCACAAGGGTGTCCTTTCCATACCTCTTGCAGAATCTTGCAATCTATCGCCGTCGATGGAGATCGATTTATCACATAACAAGCTATTGCCACCGCTTCCGTCCACAACTCCTTTTGCAACCCGGTGTTACTCAGCATACTCCTTGCTCTCTCTAGAAGAGTCTTGTTCATGCATTCAGCTCAGCAACTCCATTTTGCTGAGGAGTATAAACCGTGGTCTTATGTCTCTCGATCCTGCATCCTTGCAATAGCTGTCAAACTCCTTGGAAGTAAACTCACCACAATTGTCAGTTCTTAAACATTTTATTGTTCTACCAGTGTTGTTTTCTACCAATGCTCTAAACTGCTTGAAAACTGAAAAAGCATCAGACTTCCTTTTCAACATGTAGACCCACACTTTCCTAGAAAAGTCATCAATAAATGATATAAAATATGACGAACCACCATATGAGGTTGTAGGGGCTGGACCCCAGACATCTGAATGGATATAATCAAGTATTCCTTTACTAGTATGTTTTCATGTTTTAAACTTTTGTTTACTTTGTTTTCCAAATAGACAATGCTTACAGAAATCTAACTTTCCAGACTTTAGATTTGGCAGTAACTTGCGATCAACCAAAACTTTTAACCCTCTTTCACTCATATGCCCCAATCTTTGATGCCATAAGTGAATGGAACTATTGTCATGTTCAGACACCATAGACACATAATCTGACCCTGTATTTCCTTCTAACTGAAATAGATTTTCTACCTTCTTAGCTTTCATAACTAGTAAAATACCTTTGTAAATTTTCATTACTCCACCTTGAATTACAGTTTTATATCCATTTGAATCAAGTGCTCCTAATGAAATCAATTTTTTTCTTGAATCTGGTACATGCCTCACATCAGTTAACATTTTAGTTGTCCCATCAAACATTTGCAGTTGTATACTCCCAATCCCCACAATATTACATGTTACATCATTACCCATGTACACAACTCCATCATTAATTGATTTATATGTCTTAAGCCATTCTTTATGAATACACATGTGGTTTGATGCACCAGAATCTAACAATCAATGTTGATCATGATTTGACACATTAACTGATAATACTTCATCACTCATACCTGAACCAGATGCCGAACCTGTATCTGTCGTATTTGCCTCCTTCTTCTCTGTCGAAGAATCTTCTTTAGAAGTTTGCTGCTGTCTCTTCCAGCAGTCCTTCTTCAAATGCCCCGATTTGCGACAAAACCAACACTTTACCTTACTCTTCTTCCCTTTCGACTTTGAGCGTGAGTCGCTCGGCCTACTGGAGTGACTTTCTTTAGAATGACCTCTAACCATCATTGCTTCTGATGTAGAGGTTTCTAAATGCGACCTTCTCCTTGTTTCTTTAGATAATAAAGATGAAACTACATCATAAAACTCAATGGTTTCTGATGAACTAAGACTTATAGAAGTAACAAAATGATCCCATGACTCGGGCAACGAGCACAATAAAGTAATAGCTTTATCCTTGGATTGAATTTTTACTTCTATACTTTGTAATTGCACCAGAAGAGTATTAAAAGCACTCAAATGATCAGCAATCAATGTACATTCCTTCATTCACAAACTGTACAACTGTCGCTTCAGGAGAATCCTATTGGTTAAGGATTTGGTCATGTATAGTTTCTCCAGTTTCGTCCACAAACCAACAACTGTTGTTTCCGACACGATATTAAACAAGACATCATCTGCCAAACACAGTCGAATAGCACTTACTGCGCTTTCATCCATCTCGGCCCACTCATTATCTGTGATGTTGTAAGGTTGTTTGGATTTACCCATCAATGTTTTTGCCACACCTTGTTGGACAAGCATATCGTACATCTTCACCTTCCAGATCTCGAAATTGTTTTTGCCATTAAACTTCTCGATCTCAAAATGAGCACTCTGAGTCTTCAACATATTGTATCAACCAAAAAACAATCTCCAATTCCAACTTGTTAATCAATCAAATTAATATCTAATAATAAATGCCTTCGCCTTCTAATGTACTGTCTTTATTCTATAAAAAATCGTTCTGCTGTACAAACTGCAATTAGAAAATAAAAACCAAAAAATAAACAGTTGCAGTTTTACCAACACAATTTGCGGTTGGCGCTCTGGCACGATCAGTACAACAGACGATCCACACCGCGAACAAAATCGCTCTGAGTAAAGGGTTGATTGGCGCGACTTTTCCCTTCGGATCTGCGCCGATCGGGATCTGGGCGCCCTGCGCGATTAATAAAGTCGGATCCACGCCAATTGGCCCTGTTATTCCCCTATTATCGGCGCCAATCTGTTCACTGGATATTTCTGGCGCGACTGTTTCATCAGAACCCGCGCCAATCGCTAAAACACGGAAAACTCCACTTACAGCGATCCGTTCACCTGCACGCACTCGCTCCAACACACTCTGATACCAATTGTTGAAGCATAACAACGCAACGGAAACTCAAAGACAAAATACAGTATAACAAATATACACACATAAACACAATGATTTAACGTGGTTCACCCAACCAATCTGGGCTACGTCCACCAAACAAAGGCATCGACAATCTTATTATTAATCAAGAGATTACAAAATAATTATTTCCTCACACTCACTAACTCATCCAATATCTGTACGGGCATATATTTTATAGCCAAGAGAATCTAACTGACTCATAAATCCTCTCACAACAAATATTGGATACATTAACTCTTTCCCAACAAAATAGAGCTAATATAGCAACAAATCCTATTGTTGTCACACGCTTGAGATTTTTTTCCTAATTTATGAAAACCGAAAATCTCAACATTTTGAAAATGAAGAGGAATAAGACAAATGTCACCCGATCATTATTTTATTTTGAAATAGCTAAACTTTCAAAAATAGCGACCAATTAAAAGGGACAGTGAATAGATAGTTTGTAAAAAGAGAGTAAAAAGGAAACCGCACATCTTCAAGAATACACAAGGCCACGTTATATAGATACAAGTAAAATATATAGATACAACTTTTTATATGATTTAACTTTATATAGATACAAGTTACTAATTGTACATTTAAGAATTATAATAACATTTTTGAAGTAAAAGGTTAACAAATAACTATTAATATAATTTTTAAAGATACATTGGATATATATTTTGGGTCTGTTTAAATTAAAAATGAAAAAAAAAAAAATTCTAATGGAAACCATAATTATATGCGTAAATAAATAATATATTTGCATCCCATATGTATTAACATGTTAGTATCACCTTCATAGTCTATGTTTTTTCGAGTTGAACAAATAAGTTCGTTAGTGTCACATTTATACTCTATGTTTTACTGGATTGAATAAATAAGTTTGTTAATAAGATTATAGGAAAGAAAAAAAAGAAAAAAAAGAAAAAAAGAAAAAAAAATTGCAGTGTTGTATTATATATTAATAAGAATGGTGTATGTATTATACATATTGAGACACTTAATGTGTTGCGGTAATTTGATAGTAAATAATTTACATTTATATATAATTTTTAACTTTAATTTAAATAATTATTTGAAAATAATGCATTACACACAATGTAAGATTTATTCTTGTACAAGAAGGAATGGTAGTCTCCTCATATTTAAAAATAAGTATAGAAATGTATGATCTGTGTATATAGAATTTTGGAATGCTACAAGGTCTTTATACATTAATTACCTAATATCTAGAAAAACAAAAAAGTAATATTTTATATGTGACTTAAATAAATCCTCTTGTTATATTCACCACTTGATCTAAGATAAAAATGTAAACTAATACATTGGCATTCAATAAGATAAATATTAGTCTATACATTAATATTTGATTAAATTTGAATGATGGAAGAAACACATATGATAAAAATTTACTTTTAGTGAGTGGATAGATGGAATTAATAATTGATTGTGGAATGACATAAAATTCTTTCAAATGAATACATATTTTAAGTAATAAATTGAATTAGTAAAACTAGCATTCCCTTTGATTTGTTTCTTTTACAATCAACCTTGTTATCATTATATGGCTAGATTAAACATTATATGGCTATATTAAACATTATTTGTATAATTTAATGTCATGTTTCTTCTCATGCAATTGTGCAATTCCTCGCGGAATAGGTTTATCAAACATTAGTGATGGTATATCACTTATTTTATGATTATGCATAGTAAGAATATCATTTGCTCATGAAATTTGGCTGTTGAATTTAGTTATTAAGAAAATGAAAATTATTGAATATTAATTCTAAATAATTTGTTAGTAAATTGCCAAGACATATGAGCCACATAATACATTTTTCCATTAGTACATTTAAATTAATAAAATATTTACCAACAATTACTACCAACCATAATGTATACATAAATTTACGTGGGAGTAAAAAAGTCTAAATATAGGTAACAAAAATAAGAAAAGGGGGGTAAATATGTTGATTTACCATCATGAGAGCCCATTAAAAATATATATGCCAAGCATATTGAATGTATTGGCATAAGAATGTAAGATATGATCAGTTTTGATAATTAATTTACATATGGCATTATTAGAACCATAATAATGTAAAAAAAAAAGGGTCTAGGGGGATGATTATAGTCCTAATATAACCACTTGCGACGAGGAGGAGGAGATTCATCACCATTATCCTTTTATGTTCTAATTACTTCGGGATGAAGTCCATTATTAAGAGGGGGTGTATGTAGTGCCCCTCTCCAGTTGATTGACCTTGATATGACATGACATTAACAATGATTTAGCCTCAAGGCTCACAAATTATTCTTTGGGGACCTCAGGTTGGGGATCTAAACACTTAACTCTACTATTAGTGGATTTGATGGATGTGTTTATTTCCTATTCAATATTATGATGATGATATCTTTGATGTATATGTATTATTTATATTGATGATTAATGATGATAGCCATGATGGAGGTGTTCCCTATGTGACCTACTTTCTTTAGTTCAGGCTTACAATGGACAATGATGTGAATGACCAGGAATTGTTAATGATGCTATTATGACAATGACTAACATTGAGAAACCTTGTTACTGATGATTATTGAGTATGGCAGGAAACCATCAGAGGCACTTGCATATGACAAGTTGATGACACCTGGTTTGATGAAAATTCATTTATTTTATCTTTGAAAGTCTAAATCGATCTTGAAATATGTCGTATATGTTTAACTATATTATGATGATATGTTAATGGTTGTAGGCACAGATTAGTTGCCTGACCGAATGACTCACATATGGGTGATGGGGTTGTATAGGTGGATGTAACTACATGGGAGGGGTGGGACAGAGTCCCTGATCTCACCCACTAGCACTCTCGCCGTGACTTGGGCTAGAAGGGTTGAAACACCTTCGCCTTGAAGATAACGATGCCATGAGGGTAGGTCCCAAAGTTGGGTCGCTCATGAGGATTTTACTGGGGGGCACACATCAAGGCAGATTCCTTGATCCCCGACACCATTAGTCTCACTATAGTAGGCAACATAAGAGATGATAGTGGTCTATGACGTTTCACTATACTTTCCCCTCGTAGTCACTGAATGCTTGAAGGGAAAGTGGTGTGGCACCCTTGGAACTTCAGGGGAATTTCCTAAAGGGCACGGCCAACTTGGAACCCTTGGCATCATAAATAAACTATTAGGTGTGGCACCCTTGGAACTTCTAGGGAAGTTGTTTAAGGGCACAACCAAACTTGGCACCCTTGGATTCATTAAAAATAAATAATAACAAATAAATATAAACAAGAAATGAAAACTAGGTAAATTTACATCAAGGGTAAATGATGATTAGAAACCAAGGTAATTAAATCAAAAATAAAACTTGGAATAAGGAGGATCATGGGAAGAAATAAAATAGAGTACCTTAAAAACTCTACCCTTCCCATGTTGGAAAATACTAGGTAGATTATGTGGGTTAATTAGGTAAAAGGGGAAAGATGAACATAATTGTAAGGATAAATATTAATCCAAAACTAATTAAACCTAATTAAGAAAAGAGGAAGGTGAATTAAAATGAGAATAATAAATTAAAGTTAGAGAAATGTAGAGAAGCTCCATGTGGCAAAAACCAACATAAGAATATCCATCTAAGAAATAACCTGAGTTAAATTAGGGAGTAGATTGGGGATAAAATATTGACTCATTAATTGACTTCAATTAATGAACACAAATTAAGGAATAAAAGGGGGGAATAAACAGACAACTAGGAGAAGAAATAGGGATGTTGTTGAGGTGAGGAAAATATTAGTTTTAATAAAAAGTCAAGTAAATAATTTTGGGTGACCCTTGATGGGAGAGTGACACATGGGTAGGTGAATAATCAAACTATTGAATTATAATATATATATATATATATATATATATATATGCATGACATGCCAATTGTCATCTATGAGGACTCTTATAAAAGAAGGGGCAAGCCATGGAGAAAGGGACTTTTAGGGGGAACCTTATTGTTGAATGGATGAGATGATGTTAGAGCAATGATTACGAAGCTATAGTGAGTTTGGTGAGGTAGATGATTCTAGAGAGGGGACTCTTAAGCCAAGGTGTGCTCTCCTCTACCAGCTAGTGTTTCCTCCATTGTAAAAACCCATTGTAGCTAGGGAGTCCGCGGGGAAGAAGAGTACCCAAGGAGTAGGCTGGTAGGTTAACTGGTGGGCCCTCGCATTTGGATCAAGTGCGTCATGATTCACACGTGGAGGTGACCAGCAACAAGGGAATACCAGTAACAACAGAGTAAGTGGAGCTTCACCTTCTGGTGAACGATACATATTGAATGTATTGGCATAAGACTGTAAGATATGATCAATTTTGATAATTAATTTAGATATGGCATTATTAGAACCATAATAATGTAAAAAAAAAAGGGTCCAAGGGGACGATTATAGTCCTAATATAACCACTTGCGAGGATGAGGAGGAGATGCATCACCATTATCCTTTTATGTTCTAATTACTTCAAGACAAAGTCCATTATTAAGAGGGGATGTATGTAGTGCCCCTCTCCAATTGATTGACCTTGATATGACATGACATTAACAATGATTTAGCCTCAAGGCTCACAAATTATTCTTTGGGGACCTCAGGTTGGGATCCAAACACTTAACTCTATTATTAGTGGATGTGATGGTTGTGTTTATTTGCTATTCGATATTATGATGATGATATCTTTGATGTATATGTATTATTTATATTGATTATTAATGATGATAGCCATGATGAATGTGTCCCCTATGTTACCTACTTTATTTAGTTCAGGCTTACAATGGACAATGATGTGAATGACCAGGAATTGTTAATGATGCTATTATGACAATGACTAACATTGAGAAACCTTGTTACTGATGATTATTGAGTATGGAAGGAAATCATCAGAGGCACTCGCATATGACAAGTTGATCACACCTGGTTTAATGAAAATTCATATTATTTTATCTTTGAAAGTCTAAGTCGATCTTGAAATCTTCCGTATATGTTTAACTATATTATGACGATATGTTAATGGTTGCAGGCACAGATTAGTTGCTTGACCAAATGAATCAGATATGGGTAATGGGGTTGTACAGATGGATGGAGCCACATGGGAGGGGTGGGATAGAATCCCTGATCTCACCCACTAGCACTTCCACCGTGACTTGGGCTGGAAGGGTTGAAACACCTTCACCTTGAAGATCATGATGCCATGAGGGCAGGTCCCAAAGTTGGCTCGCTCATGAGGATTTTACCAGGGGGCACGCATCAAGGCGGATTCCTTGATCCCCAACACCATTAGTCTCATTATAGCAGACAACATAAGAGATGATAGTGGTCTATGACGTTGCATTATACTTTCCCCTCGTAGTCACTGAATGCTTGAAGGGCAAGTGGTGTGGCACCCTTGGAACATCAGGCGAAATTCCTAAAGGGCACGACCAACTTGGCACCCTTGGCATCACAAATAAACTATTAGGTGTGGCACCCTTGGAACTTCTAGGGAAGTTCTTTAAGGGCAAAACCAAACTTGGCACCCTTGGATTCATGACAAATAAATAATAACAAATAAATATAAGCAAGAAATGAAAACTAGGCAAATTTACATCAAGGGTAAATGATGATTAGAAACCAAGGTAATTAAATCAAAAATAAAACTTGGAATAAGGAGGACCATGGGAAGAAATAAAATAGAGCTCCTTAAAAACTCTACCCTTTCCATGTTGGAAAATACTAGGTAGATTATTTGGGTTAATTAGGTAAAAAGGGAAAGACGAACATAATTGTAAGGATAAAGATTAATCCTAAACTAATTAAACCTAATTAAGAAAAGAATAAGGTGAACTAAAATGAGAATAATAAATTAAAGTTAGAGAAATGTAGAGAAGCTCCATGTGACAAAAACCAACATAAGAATATCCATCTAAGAAATAGCCTGAGTTAAATTAGGGAGTAGATTGGGGATAAAATATTGACTCATTAATTGACTTCAAGTAATGAACATAAATTAAGGAACAAAAGGGGGGAATAAAGAGACAGCTGGGAGAAGAAATAGGAATCTTGTTGAGGTGAGGAAAATATTAGTTTTATTAAAAAGTTAAGTAAATAGTTTTGGGTGACCCTTGATGAGAGAGTGACACATGGGTAGGTGAATAATCAAACTATTGAATTATAATATATATATATTATATATATAATTATGCATGACATGCCAACTGTCATCTATGAGGACTCTTATAAAATAAGGGGCAAGCCATGGGAAAAGTGAATTTTAGGGGGAACCCTATTGTTGGATGGATGAGATGATGTCAGAGTAGTGATTATGGAACTAGAGTGATTTTGGTGAGGTAGAGGATTCTAGAGAGGGGACTCTTGAGCCAAGGTGTGCTCTCCTCTTCCAGCTAGTGTTTCCTCCATTGTACAACCCCATTGCAGCTCGAGGGTCCGCGGGGAAGAAGATTACCCAAGGGGTAGGCTGGGAAGTTAACTGGTGGGTCCTCGCATTCAGATCAAGTGCGTCATCATTCACACATGGAGGTGACTGGAAACAAGGGAATACCAGTAACAACAGAGCAAGTGGAGCCTCGCCTTCTGGTGAACGGTACATATTTATTTCATTACTATTTGATCTTAGTTAAAAGTATTTAAATGTTATGATATGTTTCCTGAAATGAGTGTCAGGAATGTGTGTGCTGAATAAATTTAAAATTTCAAGGCGTTTCTTTTTTGGTTGTATTTGTTGTAATGAGAAAAAAGAAAAAAAATGTATATGGTCTGAATATGGTCTTTACAAATACATTATGAGCATTGAGATCAAACAAGAATCCTTAATGAGCATCAGGATCAAATAATCATTTTTAAGGCGAAACAAGAAAACAAAAGAATAGTTCAATGAAAATACATCAATAACTATATTATGTCTAGTGGTGTTTCCATCAATTCTAAAGTAGGATATTATTGCACATATGTAATTGATGTCAAGTTAGGAAATGTTATTTATTTCAAACTTATGGGGAGCGAAGCCAAGGTCATGCAATAGATGGGAAAGAAGGGTAATTTGAGTAGGGAGCCAACTAAGATTGTGGAGAAAAAGGTAAGGTGGGGTGTTGGAATTATTTTCATGCAATGCTCATGTGAGAATTCTATGTGAAACAAAGTTTCATAGACCAAAACATGGTGTTTCCATGAAAATAACCCTTGCCATACATTGATGTCCCAAATCAATATCATGCTCATAATGTGTGTGGTGATTCTAATGCATATGTGTATGTGATGGATACAATCACTAAGAACACCTTAATACAATTATCTAGATCCATATTGGCCTCACACATGCATGGAAGTTAAAGTAGGGAGTGCACCTAATCTGGTATCTGGTATGATACAAAAGCTTTATGACATCGCCCCATATGGAAAAATAGGTGGTAGATTCAAGGATGTGGTAAAATAGGGGAATGACACATGGGATTAATTTTTGGTTTATTTGGCCAACTAATTTGATGATTGGAAAGTGACACATGGTAGGTACATGTAAACACTCAAATATAAGGCATAATCTGAATTTTTGAAGCATCTGACTTGGAAAGTGAAGTAGCATTAGCGGACCTTGCATTAGGGTACCAGGGCATGGGGCACTATGTTGGAAAATGAAAGATATTATATCAGGGTTTGATTCTCATTTCTTGATAATTACTTGTGCCGTGTCCGCTTCTTTTACTTCTTTTTTTTCTTCTATTTCATCAAGAAATTATACATGTATGAATATCACAAAACAAGACACATAAGATATAGGCACATGCCAGGGAAATACACCCCTCAAAGGGAAACCCAGTCAAGATAATTATTCCTTTCAATAATATTATTTCAGACTCTTTACCCTAGACCAAGAGCAGACTCTCCCTCCACACCATGTCAACCTTCCAGATCTTCGACCCCTTCAAGCAACTTCAAATAGGTAGCAGTTTCTAGCAACAACAAAATATTACGAGACTTCGATCTCCCAACCCAAACCACAGGAGAGAGAGAGAGAGAGACCAAAAGTTTGATTTCCTTCTTCTCTAAGGACTTCCCCAAATTCAAACTTATTTCCTTCTCTTGGCAATAAAGTTCACACTTCTCCATCTCCTCTTGAGATATTGAACTCACTTAATAGTGAGTGGTTCAAATGACTTCAACCTCCTTCAATATACAGGCTTCTGGTGGGTCGAATGGGGGTTCCTTACGTCGAGTTGATATCCCTTAGTCCGACATGATGTGGAGTGTACGTAGTTCATATTTGACTTGATAGAAAACCTTTCTACATCGTTTGAAAGCCCAAGAAGGGTCTCTTTGAATATATAATGACTCTATAACAATATTAATCCTAGGAATCCTCAATGGGGACTTTGAATAATATAATGATGACCCAAATTGATGCTTTAATAAGTCATTTTTACAATAATATTTTTTTTTTCTATATTATTTTGACATGAACATTACATAATGACTTAATTACATTATTGAAGACTGAACGTAGTTACATTTTCTAACACTCCCTCTTAACTAGGGAGGTATTCATAATGTACATATAGAATGGAGATCTCAAACTATATGAAAGCATGTAGAACTTTTAGGCACCATAATGACATGGACTAGATTCTTAACTAGGGAAATCTATCGAACCAGACACTCAAAAACTGCAATGCCATGGACTAGATTCCTCACCAGGCAAATCTATCCAAGTGGGACTAAGGTGGACTCAATCTCTCAGCCCCTCTAGGTACCATCAGGCTTACCTGCTAACCTCCAAACCAAACATATAGGTGTGTATCCAAAAAAGAGCTCAATAAACAACACCAGCTTTTCAATCCCGAGATTCCATACATCAACATAGAGTGTCGGCCAAATGTCTCCTAGGAAATGCTTCACTCAGATAGCTTCAACAAATATCTTCCATTTCCTTATCATCAATACAATCACAAATATCTACCAAACCCAACATATTCCTTAGATATTGGAACTTCTTATTAGAAAGAGCCTTTGTCACAATGTTTGCTACATGTTCATCTATCGAAACATACTCTAACTTCACGATCCCATCCTGCACCAAGTTTCTAATAAAGTGGAAATTATTATTGATATGTTTCATCCTTGAATGAAACACGAGATCTCTAAACATATTGACACAAATTTTATTGTCACAATTAATCACAGTAGGACCTAAATACTTCTCAAACAAATCTGCTAGAAGATTTCTTAACCAAACAACCCCTTTTAGTACTTCACATGAAGCCACATATTCTTCCTCGAAACTACTCAATTGAATGATATATTTATTCCTACTCATCTATGAGATCATAGCAGCTCCCAAACTAAAGCATCCTCTAGTAGTTCTCCTTCCATCGGCCTCACTGCCACCTGAATCAGAGTCTATGAAGTCAATTAGCTTGACTTCCTTACTATCATACTTTAGGACGTGATGTATACTTCCATGAAGGTACCTCAATATATGTTTGGAAGCTATCTAGTGATCATGACGAGGCTTCAACTGAAACTGACTAAGAATTTTCATTACAAAACATATATCTAGCCTAGTATTTACTAGATACATGAGTTGGAGCTCTTCAATATTTTGAGGTTGGTGATCATAAGAGTAATCATCGACTTAGAGTCCATCATCCCAAATTTATGCAATAAATTGACGATGTACTTTCCTTGCCCCAAATTTATATCCTGAGGTTTCTTTGAGACTTCTAGACTTAGGCACTAATGCATCAGTACTAGATACTTAATCTCAAATTCATCTTCCAACATCTTCTTACATTCTTCAATTATTTGTTCTACACTAGTGATGAACAGATCATCCACATTTAGTATAATAATGATGAGCTCACTATTCAGGACTTTGATATATAGATTTAGGTCATCAATACTCTTCATGAACCCAATTTATAGTTGATATGAATCCATTCTTTCATACCATGCACTTGGTTCTTGTTTCAAGACATATAGGGACTTATTGAGTCTACAAAAATGAGAGTCCCTTCTATTCTCTTCAAATCCTTTAGGTTGTTTGATTTACACTTCCTCATCAATGGTTCCTTTATAAATTTGGTTTTAACATCCATTTGATGGATATTCCACCCCATTGTAGCAGCCAATGAAACCAACGATGTAATGGTAGTGTATCTTGTTGTAGGTGCAAAGGTTTCTTCATATTCATTACCTTCCTTTTGGGAGAAACCCCTTGTGGTGAACCTTGCGTTGTACTTGTCTATACTTCTAGCAATAACATGTTTGATCTTATAGATCCACTTTGATGTGACAACCAATTTGTCACTAGGTCTAGGAATTATTTCCCAAACCCCATTATTCTTTATGGATTAATATTCTCCATGCATAGCTTTCTTCCAAACCTCTTCATGCTCAACTTCCTGGAATGTAAATGGTTCGACTTCAATAAACTTTGTTATATATGCAACGTAACCAGAATACCTTTTCGGTTTCTTACTTTCCTTGGAGTACCCTTTCATAGCTTCATGTCCTTCAGCATCTTCTAATGTAGATTTCAAACAATTTGGCCTCTTCCTTGTGGTTGGGATAACCACCTATTAAACAGGTTCACTTTGTCCTTCTTCTTCATCATTTGTAGTAGAGTTCTCATGATGAACTTCTTCTTCTTAAAATATGGAACCTTCTTCATCATCGGAATCAATAGGAATATCCTTTGATTCCTTGTAAGCTTGATTCTCATTGAATATGACATCCCTTCTTACTTCAATGTGTCTTCCTTCATTTATGTAAATTCTATATGCTTTTGAGGGAAGACTATAACCAATGAATATTCCCTTGATTCTTGTCAATTCCAACCTCTTTCGCTTGTCCATCGAAGCATGGATATATGTTGGAATCCAAAATATATGAAGATCATCAACACTTGGCTTCTTTCATGTGCATAATTCATAAGGTGTAGTATTATCAAGTCTCTTATGAGGACTTTTATTTTGAATGTACATGGAAGTCATCATTACTTCACCCCATAAGAAGTTTGCTAGATCTTGATCAAGGAGCATTATTCAAATGCCTTCGTAAATTTTCCTATTATTCCTTTCATCCAATCCATTTATTCGGGATAGTAGGGGAACAATGAGCTCCCTCTTAATACCTCCATCCTTACAATATGAAATTAACTCTTTAGAAGTGTATTACTCACATTGTCATACCTTAGAGTCTTTATCTTAGTTAGGATTTCCACTTCAGCCCTAAACTCCTTGAAATTATCAAATACTTCGTCTTTAATTTTGAGTAAGTAGAGCCATGTCTTCCTCGAGTGGTCATCAATGAATGTTACATAGTAGAGATGACGTCCAAGAGATTTGTCAGGCATGAGCTTGCATACATCAGAACGGATGAGGTCTAATATTTGTTTAGACCTAGTTTCATTATTATGAAATGGCTTTCTACTATGCTTCCCCAAAGAGAATCCCTTGCATAGACCTTCATGATCTAACTTCATATGAGGAACACCATGAACCAATTGACTAAGAGTAGGGATGACCCTATAATGAAGATGACCATACCTTCGATGCCATAGTTCAATGGGACTTATTTCCATATGAACCAAAGATTGAGGAGATGGAGTGATAACCCAGTAAGGATTTCCTTCATGAATGCCAATAACCATAGCTTTATCCATACTAGAGTTCTTTCCCCAAACCAATACTTTTACATCAACAAAAGAAATCCTTTCCCCTTTATCTTCTAAAAAATAAATATCAAGTAAAGTCATTTTCAAACCTGGAACATAGAGAATGTTGTTGAGATGCAACTTCGATACATTATCTAGCTTCAATGATGTAGATCCTAGGCCTCTAACAACATACCTTTGCTTTTCACCCAATTCCACTAAATGAGAGGATGGTTCATTTAATAGCACGTGAAGTTTCATTCTTTCACCTGTCATGTGTCTCAATTCTCCACTATTAATGATCCATGCACTCTCATCAGTAAGAAATCCTATAAGGGTAACCAAGAATCCTTGACCCTTGACTTTGTTGAATAAGTAATAGACAATGTTCTTGATCCATATTGCAGTAGTGTTGTAAATGAATCTTATGTATCTCACCATAGAGGGAGAACCTATGCCGACAAAATGATCTTTGAATTCTCTTGACCCTAGCATTGATACCATGTTGGAAAATTATAGATATTATATTAGGATTTGATTCTCCTTTCTTGATAATTACGTTTGAGTTTGTTGGCTTCTTTTACTTCTTTATTACCTAATCTTTCATCAAGCAATTATAGATGTATGAAGATCACAAAACAAGAGACATAATATATAGGCACATGTAAAGGAAAAAACCCCTCGAGTGGAAAACCCAGTCAAGATAATTCTTCCTTTCAAGAGTATTATTTGAGACCCTTTACCCTAGACCAAGACCAGACTTTCTCTCCACAGCATGTCAGCCTCCGAGATCTTCGACACCTTCCAGCAACTTCAACTAGGCAACTTCTTTTGGGAACATGCAGCTTCTAGTAATAAAAAAATCTTAGGAGACTTCAATCTCCCAACACAGACCATAAAGCAGAGGGAGAGAGGCACCAAAAGTTCAATTTTCTTCTTCTATAAAGGCTTCCCCAAACAAATACTTATTTCCTTCTCCCGAAAAAACTTCGCACTTCTCCAGGTCCTCTTGAGATAGTCAAATTACTTGAGAGTGAGTTGGCTCAAATGACTTTCACCTCCTTCAAGATATATAATTCTTGTGGCTCAAATGGGGGGTCCTTAGGCCAACTTGATCTCCCTTAGGCTAACATGATATGGAGGGTACATAATTCATGCTTGACTTGATACAAAACCTTTTTAAATGGTTTGAAAGCCCAATAAGGGTCTCTTCGAATGTACAGTGAATCTATAAACTCAATATTAATCCTAAGAGTCCTCAACGGGGGCTTTAACTAATATAATGATGACCCAAGAATGAATCCCATGCTTTAACAATTCATTATTACAATAACAAAAATTATTTTCATTATTCTTTTGACAAGTACATTACATAATGAATCAAGTACATTATTTAAGTTCAAACATAGTTACATTTTATAACACATTGGAGTGCAGTTATTATATTAAAAGTCATGGCCAATATCTAATATTTACTGGCAGGTATGATGGGGAAAAGATTACTCAGAAAAAGAACCACATAATAGGTTGTGATAGGCTCAACCATCGATTGACATGGAAATCCATGAGGTCTCAGGACTTGTGTCCAGACCCTACTTGCTGAGGTTTTCCTGTGTACTTTTTATTGGGCCAAAATTCTAAAAAATCAATTATTTGCACCATAGTTAGTATATCTAATGGCTAGCCTAGTGTGGGCCCTATGTTGGGCTACCTAATCATAGTCTTGCCTGAGGAATCTAATGTGATGAGAAATTTTTTAACCATTGTAGGAAAGTTGGATATTTTTTTAATTTATCATTATGTATACCAAATATTTGTGAATGAAGAACGCCTAAGTAATATGGATATAAGATCAAGTTTATAGCCTACAATATTGGGTGCTAGAACTTGGAGAAAAAGAATTAAATCAATATACGGTATAGATAATAAGATGTTGTGAGTACCCACGATCATGTGTGCTTAATCATCTAGCACATGGAGGTAAGGAATTTGAATAGTATATGGTATGGAGATTTGGAAAAGGTCATATCACTCTGTCATGGATGTTGATTCGTATAGAAGTTGGAGTTGGGGGCTTTGAAGGATCTCTGATACTAATTATTTGAAGGAGATGACCATAAACCTTAGTCATGAGGAGTCAAAGAATAACCTCTAAGGTTCAATCATGAATGTACCATGCAATACAAAGGTAAAAAGGTTATTGTATATAATGCTCCTCATATGATGGGCTCGTGGTTATAGACATGGGCATATGCGAAATATGTAAAGAAACAGGGTTGGATGTAAGGGAGATAACAAATTCACACCTTTAGGAATACGAATTTCATTTTAGAAGGTCAAGATTTGTGTGTAGTATCTAGAGGACTCAAGGAACTATTGATAATGCACATGCATGTTGAAGTGAGTTACCGAGTCAGCCCACTATACCATGGGTTGATACCCATGTTAAAAGAGGCATTAATCTATAAATACAAAGTTAAATGATTCAAGTGGTTATGTTAGGGTGAGTGAGTTGTCAAAGAGATTTGAAAAATTTTGTTAGAAGAAAAGAATTTGTTGCATACATCAAATGTTGCAATAATACAATTTGGTTGTAGTAATCTAGATTTACTTTTACAATTAAAAAAACAAGTACATGAAGTCAAATTTACATTATTCGTGAAAATTGTCTGATTAATGGAAAACTAAAGATCTTCAAATTCTTAAAGTTTTTAACCATGTTTTATATGATTGATTTGCAGCTCTGTTGCACTTTCAATACCATAATTCACCTCTAACATTTCAAAATTTTTATTGGTAATGGTTCCTAACCAATGAATAATATTTATGGAAGTCTTCTTTGGAACTAACTTAGACCCTATGTACATTTGCTACCTTCTACTTATTCCTTTTTTAATTATAAATATCACAATAAATTTAATGCTTCCATTTATATCATGTTTAATTATAAATAGCATTTGATATGTTTCCATATTTCACTCTTAAAATTTATTAATTTGCAATCTAATAAACATATTCAATTGTTTAGAAAATAAGTATTAATTATAAAAATCATATTTGCTATAAAAATGGAAAAAATCAAATTAAAAACTTTTTAAAGCCACACTAAAACATCTTTTACTAATACTCACTAATTAGATGTTTTTATACCCTATTTATATATTTAAATACTAATAGTATCATGAGCTAATACTATGGATCAATACCCGCGATATGGATCGATCATGAGCTAATACTCTGGATCAACACCCACTGTAAAAGTAACATTAATCTGTGAATACAAAGTTAAATAATTGAATTGGTTGTTGAGGCTATGCACATGTGAGAGTGAGTGAATTATCAAAGGGATTGAGAAAACTTGGTGAAAAGAAGATAATAGTAATGTACCAAGTGAAGGGTAACCCAAATTGAGTAGAAATAACCTAAACAGATTGAATTATCCCATTAACTATTATACATTCTAATATGGTATGTAAGTTTATGTACTTACTATCCCAAATTAACTGGAAGTTGAAAATATATACTAATTTTTTTTTAATGTTATCCCATATAAGACCCTTTCTTGAACCTCAAAGTATTCTATCCATTCAATTAATATTCCTAGATGAATACTTGCTACTATTGCAAAAATAATAGTTCCCCATTTGGCTTCACTCGATAGATTTGGTGAATTTTGTTGAGGAAAGACCAAGTTTCCATTTCCCTCCATGTATGTGCTCAAAAAGTTCTATATATTGTCAACCTTGGCTTCCATTAAACCAGTCTAGATCCATCTTAAATCTAGATCTATCAAGCGCGAAGAGGGATCAAATCTCTCAAGGTGCGAACCTCGTTTTTGAGTGCAAAACTTGTGGAAAGGTTTGCACATTGAGAGATTTCATCCCTCTTGGCGCTTGATAGATCTAGAGTTAAGATGGATATAGGCTTGTTTTAGTGGTGTGCGGCCAAAGAAAATATAATGAATATATGATTAATTTTGTTAATAATATGTAAATTAATCTAATATTAATATAATAATTTATAATATGCTAGATATGACTTAGGTTAATCTATTCCTAAGACATTGCACAGAGGACCTGTTGGCACCTTTTAGAGAAGCAGCACCTTACTGAGAAGCCCTGCAGAAAATGAGAAATAATTCCAGGTTGCAAAAACAAAGAACAGGTCGCAATGGTGTTGATTAGGGTGTTTTGTTTGAAGTCAAAAGTGGTACCCAAGTCGATTGGGAGAATTCAAAACTTCTGGTGAATTCAAAATGGATTTATGGCATTTTTCTGGGCACTAGTTTCTGAGTGGGATCTCAAAAAACTTAGTGAAAGAAATGTTATAAGAGTGAGATGACAAATGGATGGTCATGAGCTAATTGAGCTCCAGAATGGAGCAGAGTACTGCATATGTGAATCCATGAACCCTAAAGGTTTTATGGAGAGCTTGACGTTGAAGATCGTGTTCTGATGAAATGTAAGGCAGATTTTTGTGGTTCCGTAAGTTCTGTCTACGGAAAAGGTTATCAAGGACAAGGCCACATACTTGAGGAAGGCGTTAAGTGAGAATGGAGAAAGCGAGTAATGAGGGATGAAAGCTTATTTTATTGAATCATTGTAAAGGGATCTAATGGATACCTATATGAATTTAACAAAATTCAACTAATGAATAGCCACAAAAGAATATAGACAGAAAGACAGAAGTTATACATAATTTTACCACAAGTGAGACTATAAACTGACCACAAGTGATGAGGATTGAATAACACACTTCATCAGGGTTTTTGAAGTTTGCAGTAGCTGGGGGATGCAGGTGTAGTCTTCGTGTTCCATTTCCATAGCTATTTGACCACCACCACATATTTAACAGGGGTAGTCTCTATGTTCCATTGCAATAGCTTTTGGACCACCACATAGTTAACAGCTTAAAAAGGGCCAAACGATCCCAAATGAAATTAATTCTCATACCAGAAATGACAAGTTAATGTGAATATCTAACCAGAAAAACAAAAACCTGCAAAGAAATTTAGTTCTACTGCACACAAATTGTGAATATCTCACAGATCAGAAATAAATATTGTTTGGATTCAACAGTCATGCTTTTGCTGACTTGCGCTGCAAAGGCGGAGCTTAGGAGCTTCAACGGTCATGCTTTTGCTGACCTGCCGAAAGCACTTTGTGGAGAGATGTGGGAAAAGCATATTGGATTCCCAGTTTTAAAGCAATGCTTTTCTTGAAAAAGCTTGTGGAAATTAAGATCAGAATAATTTTATTTTCTATTCCCAGTAATATTTATTTATTTTGTTATAGTAATTATATTTAAATTTTTTTATATGATATAATATTTAATTATATATATTTTTAGGATTTATATATCATATAGAAATTCATAGTTTTAATTATGTGAAAGAAATTTGATGGTTAAATTTCACTTGAAAATTTATGGATGATATTTAAAGAATTAACAACAAATATTTTTTTAATTAAATATTTATTTACTTTTTAATATATATATATTATATATATATCTATATTATATATATATATATATATATATATATATATATATATATAATATATATATATATATATCTATATATATATATATATATATATATATATATATATATAAAACTTATATTTTCAATATAGTCACAATTTATTTTTAAAAATACATATTTTTTAAATTTTTTACTTATTGTCTAAATAATTAAAAATGTTTATTAAACAATGATTTTCGGATAATTGCACATGCTAGGAGGCTTGGGGAGATGAGGGAGCTCGAAACGAGGAACAGGGGCACGTTTTGACATACTAGGGTTTGCAAAAGATGACGAGACTAGGCGATAGAGGCGGAGAAAAGAAGAAGGGCAACTCTCTGCGTGCAGGTGTGAGTAACAAATACTATAGCACTCAGCAAGGAACAAATAAAACTAGACAGAGCTGAAGGAAACTATGGAAAGCAGGAAGGGGAGGGGAGAGATCCCCTCCTACAAAAATATAGCGGCAGGGGAAGCAAGCGGGAGTAGAATACAGAGTAATCCAAGGGAGAGCAGCAGAGAGGCACCAATACTAGGAAACCAATGGCAAACCAAGATAGGGGGCCGATGCTTACCGAGAGCACAGAAAAAACCAAGGTATGTAATACCCAATAACAAACTTGAATAATATATATGCTATATGAGGGACCATGCTTTGATATGCAAGTTTGTAGGGTTTTGGCCAACAGAAAAAGATCTAGTAAAATGGATACAACAAAGATGGAAGCCAAAAGGGAATATAGATCTAAAGCTAGGAGCCAAAGGGTTTTCCACAGTAATATTTGCAAATCTATAGGATAAAGAAAGAGCT
The DNA here is from genome assembly GCA_000404065.3 of Pinus taeda. Taxonomy (NCBI): domain Eukaryota; kingdom Viridiplantae; phylum Streptophyta; class Pinopsida; order Pinales; family Pinaceae; genus Pinus; species Pinus taeda. The sequence continues at coordinate 26,349 of APFE031665876.1, forward strand.
TTCGAGGAAGGACCATACTTCATGAATAATGCCGGTTTGTTCATGAGACATTGGGAAGAAAGATATAACCCATAAAATGAGAAAATGCTAGCAACACCCATCTGGGTCAGATTATTTGGCCTACCTATGGAATTTTTGGACCCTGATATTCTCGAAGGGATTGGTAATACAATCAGGACCTTCATCAAAGTAGCCGAGTCGACAAAAAGAGGGAAGTATACGTTCTATGCAAGGATATGAGCATATCCTTACAAGCAGTGCCCGTTAAATAAAGAAGAGGAAATTTCAAAAAAACAAGAAGAAGAACAAAGGAGGGCAAAGAGAGCAGAGGCTAGGGAAATGGGTTTCCAAGAGATCAGTAGAAGGAAAAAATCAGGAAATGAAGGAACAAAGATACAAGGACAAAGAAAACCTATTATAATTGAAAGTCAAAATAAATTCCAGGTCCTTAAGGAGAATGAAGAAGAGAAAGCAGGAAAAATGATCGAAGAAGATGAGAATGAGAATGAGCCAATGGAAATTAGTAAAGAGACAAAAGATAGTGACACAACAGATATAAGGGAGACTGAAGAAGGGGCAGGGGAAAGCTTGGAGATAACAATAGAGCAAACCCAGATGGAGACAGAGTTACAAAAGGACAATGGTATTGAAGAGGAAAGAATAAAGAGGAAATTGCTACAGGAATGGAAAAATATTGATGAGATATTTATACCGGAAACTCATAAACAATTATATAAAGAAACATTCCAAAAGTACAAAGAAGAAAAATGCAGAGCCTTGGAAGACCTAACAGGACAAATAGGGATATATGAAAATAATAACATCGGAATGGATGGTATTGGCAAGGGAGCCAGAAAGAGAGGTAGAAGAACACTGAATGAGACTATACAAGATGTAGGAGAAATTCTGGTCAACTCAGGCAAGGTTATACCTCTATCAGAGGTATTCCAACAACCATCCAAGAAGTTATAAATGATAGTCACAAGTTGGAATATTAGGGGCCTCAATAGCAAGGGAAAGCAGAGGTATTTAAAAGAGAGGTTGAAGAACAACAAACCTGGGATCATGATAATCCAAGAGACGAAGATCAGTATGCAACAAATGGAAGGAATAATAAAAAAACTAAAAATACAATATGAAGTAATGGGACAAGATGCAAATGGTACAACAGGTGGCTTAGCAATCATGTGGAACCCCGAGGAGATAATATTTGAAAACTGGATAAGCCTCCCTAGAATCCTCACTGGTCTGTGTAGATTAATAGGATCGACAGAGAGAATTCTCATTTCAGGGGTCTATGGACCGCACATACCAGGAGAACGAGAAAGGTTTCTTAAGAATGTGCAAGCTGCTAGAAGGATCTATCCTGAAACACCATGGATAGTAGGAGGCGATTTTAATATGATTAGAACCATAGACGAGAAGAAAGGAGGAATAAGGAGACCAAATAATAATTTGGATATATTTAATGAGATGATTACAGAACACAGATTGGTGGATATACCAACAATTAATGGCATTTATACATGGAATAACCGAAGAGGGGGGAAAAATAAGATAGCTTCTAGACTAGACAGATTCCTTGTATCAGAATCAATCATGAACCGAGATGTTTTTGTAGAAGAAAAAATAATGCCAGCTATTGGGTCAGATCATTGGCCGCTCAGGTTGGAAATAGATATTAAGAAAAATTTGGGCAAAAAACCATTCATATTTGAGATCTTCTGGCTTAGGAACCCACACTTTTTGTTAAAAGCAGAGGAATGGTGGACTCAAAACACATTACAAGGAAAAGGGAAGATGCACACTTTCCAGTTAAAACTCAAAGAATTGAAGGGGAAGATAAAGAAATGGAATAAAGAAGAGTTTGGGAATATAATGGAGGAGAAACAAAAACTAGAAAAAGAAATGGAAGAAATACAACAAAGAATAATTGTAGAAGGAAGAACAGAGGCAAGATGAAAATAAGAAGGAATTATAATAAGTAAACTGGAAGAAAGGAGGAATCAGGACGAGATCCTATGGAAACAAAAATACAGGATCAATTGGCTACAAGAAGGAGAAAGAAACACCAAGTTTTTTCACCAAGATATGATACAACATAGACAGAGAAATAGGATCTTATCCATTAAAAATGAAGAAGGGGAAAGGATAATAGAACAAGAAGGAATTGATAAAGTACTGGTTGAATACCATAAAGAAATTTTGACAGAATCTCAAAAAGACCGTTCAGCAGCTATAGAGAATATATGCAAGGAAATTCCTAAATTAGAAACAGAAGAGCAAAACAAAGCTCTGATGAGAGCAGCTACTATTGAGGAAGTAGAGGAAATTGTGATGAGCATGAATAAAGGCAAAGCACCAGGACCTGATGGTTATACAGTGGAGTTTTATCAAGCAGGATGGCTCTTTCTGGGTAAGGAGATCCTGGAGGTAGTAGAAGAATCTCGCATGAAGCAAAAGGTATGGCCAGCTTTAAACTCGACCTTCTTTACTCTGATCCCTAAGAATGCTAAATCTGAAAATGCTCAGGGATTTCGCCCAATAGAATTATGTAATGTAATATACAAAATAATAGCCACCTTGATAGAAAAAAGATTAAAACCTCTCCTCGCCAGCTTGATCTCCCCAGAGCAAACAGGGTTTGTAGAGGGAAGACAAATTCTTGAAGGACTAGTAGTAACTCAAGAAGTCATCCACTCCCTAAAAGAGAAGAAACAATAAGGAATGATGATAAAGCTCGATTTGTCAAAGGCCTATGATCGTTTGAACTGGAATTATCTTAAAAGAGTCCTGGAGACCTTCAGTTTCAATAACAGATGTATAGAATGGGCGTACAACGTGATATCAACACCGAATTTCTCAATATTAACAAATGGGATACCTTCAACAACTTTCAATGCCACAAGAGGAATAAGGAAAGGGGATCCTCTATCTCCTTTCCTATTCATAATGGAAGCAGCGGGGCTAGGAAGATACTTTAAAAAGGAGCAGAGGGAAAGAAAAATCAAAGGCTTAGAGTTGTGGGGGAACAATCTACCCATAACCCATCAACAGTTTTTAGATGACATTATGCTATTCTGGGAAGCATCAATAAAAGAAGTTAGGAATATGAAAAGAATCCTGGACCTATTTATGGAGGCTTCAGGTATGGAGGTCAATAGGGAGAAATCCTGCACTTTTGTTTTTAACACTTTGGACTCAATCAAAACTCATCTAACCAGGACGCTAGGGTTCAGGCAGGGAGAACTTCCAACAAAGTACCTGGGGAATCAGATAGATATTAATCCCACAAGAATGGTAAATTGGCAGCAGGTTATAGAAAAACTCAAGAATAAAATGGCAAGCTGGTCTTTTAGATCTCTGAATATAGCAAGAAGAATAGTCCTCTTGAAATTAGTCCTCAAAGCAATGCTTATTTATCCTTTATCTATTATGGCTACCCCCAAAGGGGCATGCACAAAAATAAAAGAGATATATGGAAAATTCATTTGGGGCGGTCGAAATCAACAGAGGAAATGGGCATTAGTTTCTTGGAAAACTCTAATGAAAAGAAAAGAGGAAGGAGGCCTTGGATTGAGAGATCCGGAGATGCTAAATAAGGTGCTTGGAGAAAAATTGTGGTGGCGGTGGATGAGGGGAGGAAACGACCTATGGAAGAAAATATGGACTCATAAGTACAATATGCCAAAAACTACGGATGAAATCCTTAGACTAGAAGAGACTTCGGAAGGTTCTACAACTTGGAACCTGGCAAGCCAGAACAAGAATATAATAAGCAGACATGCCTTCTAGGAAATAAGAGGAGGAAGGAATGCCAGATTTTTGGATGAGGGGTGGCAACAGAGAGACAAACTGATTAATATCCAAACACTACAGAATATACAACAAAATGCGCTCATGGAGGGGAGAAAATATGTAAAGGATTATTGGATAGAAGGGGAGACAGATGGAATATGGAGAAAATGGAAAAAGCCTGAAGAATGGGATGAAAACATTAATCAAGAACAACAAAAAATATACTTAAAAGAAGTATAATCAAGGAAAATAAAGGTTAGAAACGGGGAAGATATTCTCAGGTGGGGAAAATCAATGAAAGGAACCTTTACAATCGAGGAGACATATTATCTAATGGGATATCAGGAGAGGGCAGAGGAAAGCACATAGTGGAAAATCATCTGGGATGGAAAATGGTGGCCAAAGATAGCCTTATTTGTATGGCTTGTTGGAAAAGAAAGAATCTTAACATGGGACAAAATTCAAAAGAGAGGCTTCATCGGGCCATCAAAGTGTATTTTCTGTAATATAGAAAATGAAACTCAGGAACACATTTTGAATAACTGCCGATATGCTATGCAAATATGGGAAGAGACTAGAAAGCTATAAAGTTGTCAAGAGAGCTTGGAATCTGACAGTGGGTTTCGTGATATGGCTCCTTTGGAAGGAAAGAAATCGAAGGATCTTCCTAGATAGACATACAAAGCCAGAAGAAATATGGAAAAGAGTTCTAAACTCTATCAGACAAAAGATCCTAGCTAAAGACTGGGATGAGGAAGAATGGAAAGAAAATCAGGAGGAAGGACAAATCCTAACAAAATTAAATATGAAATATGATATGCTATACCACAAGAAAGAAAATCGGAAAATAAATAGGTTCATAGTTCAGAGCAGTTCAGATACCCTAAAGAGAAATTCATCAAGCTGAATTTCGACGGGACATCCAAAGGGAACCAAAGGAATGCAAGCTTTGGGGGAATCTTTAAACACATTGAGGAAAACACCAGATGGGTATATGTTGAGTGGGGAGGAGAAATGACTAACAATGAAGCTTAATTGTGGGTGGTACACGAAGGGTTAAGGATAGTGGTGAGGAATAGTTATAGGAATCTACAGATAGAAGGGGACTCTCAGGTGGTAGTAGAGATGCTCCAAAAACGCAATAACAGGAGAAACTAGGAACAGATCGTTGGAAGCTGGAGAACAGCTGGGATAGTCCAGGATCTAGGAGAATTATTAAAGAAGATAGATTATAAAATTATTAATCACGTCAGAAGGAAGGGAAATAAGGCAACAAACATTCTTTCCAACTGGGGTAGTAATGATCAGGAAATGAAGATTGACAACAGATGGCCAATAGTAATGAATAACCTGAGATGGGAGGAACTAGCAATCATAATAAATCAAGACCATGTCGAATCCACAAAACAATAAGAATGAACACAAGAGACCCCCGATCAGGGTGATTTTGATGGTGCATAGAGTAATTAATACAAGGCAGAGTGAAGGAGGTACAGGACTGAGGAGGGCCAGGTAATAATAAGTAAGGGTAGTAGGACCATCAGGAAGAATCACACCTCAAGGCAGATCGATGATGGATTGGTGATGGAGGGAGGCGAAGATGACAGAGTGTCAGATAACATAAGCGAGTATGATAGTACGAAGGAGGTGCGAAGGGACGTAGATGGTGAAAGAGCTAACAGGTGGCAAGGCGAGAAAGCAAAGACAACAATAGGAAACCGGAAGGGGAAAAATAATAAAGAAGGAGAGCAACACGAAGGAAGGCAAAGGCGAAGGGAAGAGCGTGAGAATTGGAAAAGAGGAAGGGTTGTGAGGGATCGAGCCAGGCGTAAGGGAAGATAACGAAACCAAAAAAACAAGATAACCAGAGTAGAAACTAAGGGAAGAATGGCGACCAGAAGGAGAGCGAGGAATGAGGAGAACGAAGCCACCTGGGAACGAAGCAATTGGGATAAAAAAGGAAAAGGAATGGTGAGAGAAGCGGTGGCCAAAGAAACAATACTGGTTCAGGATGATTTAGACGATGATATAGAGATGTATGATTTGGACGAGGAGAAAGGAGAGCAGGTTTGAGAAAAAATAAGAAAGATAACAAGAGACCCAGGAGGATGAGGAATGGTAGGGTCGAGAGTGAAGGGGAGACCGATACATTGGCAGTGCCTTGGGGACGAGAAATCGAGGAGAGAAAGGAAACTACAGCAGTAGAGGAGGCAGGGGAGGACGACGAGGACAACGTGGAAGGGGCAGGGGAAGAGCATGAAACTACAGAGAAGAGAAGGCATCAAAATCTATTAGAAAAACCAGAAGAGCTATGGGGAAGAAGATTCAATATGCAGAAAGAGCTTACTATGAGAACACGGATAAGGACATTAGAAGGATAATACAACAAATGGAAGAGGAGGCAACTCAGCGAAAATCTGATCCTGAAATGGAAGATTGGGTTTACCTTCTCCCGGATCTAGGAAACACGAGAGGCCGCATGACTCTATATAAACAGGTGCTGCATGTTTATTGGGTCATGAAGAGACTGCTCGCTAAGGCAATGGAGCAAGTAGCTATGGAAATGGCTGAACTGTCTCAAGGAATACCAAATCTAAAGAAAGAACTGAGGAATATCTAGATTACTCTGTTAATGCACGACAAGAAGTTGGATGAAATACAGCAACAGATAAAGGAATGCCACCCAGACATCAAGAAAGAAGTGGAGTGACAGACAGGAATGGAAGGTCAGTAAAGGAAGATATGTATTAATTTTGTTTCCATGAAGATAGTAGATAACAGATTAGCTACTAAATCCTTTTTTTAAAAGTTTAGAATGCAGATAAGGAAAATTAGTAGTCTTTCTGACTGTTTAGTTTATTTAGCGTGGACAAGAAGAATTAAGACTTTCTATTTTTGGATGGCTGTAAAGAACATAAGGTGACCAATAAACCCGGTTTCCCCTCGGGGTGGGTTGAGGCCACTACGAATATGTAATGGTTTTGATCCACAATAATAGAAAAAGAAAGGACCCTCCACAGTTTAAAAAGAAAAATGTTTATTTAACACTAAATTAATAAATTTATAAACGAAATATAAAAATATATCAAATACTATAATATATTTATATATCAATATACTATAATGGAAATATTAAATATATTGTTATACCCATAATTTTTTTTAAAAGGATTAATAGGTAGCAAATGTATACAGATAGTTTAATTCCAAAGAAAACTTCCATAAATATTACTAATTATTTGGGGTACAAAGGCATTTAATTACCAAATTTCTTTGTGGTTTCAAAGACTTTTTAATTTGAATTTCTCATTCTTATAGTAAATTTGATTTTTATTGTTAATGTTTATTTTCCAAATAATTAAAGGTGTTTATTAAATTGGGAATTAATAAATTTTATGCATGAAATATGCAAATATATTAGATACTATTCAAAATATATTCATAATTAAATATCATATAATTGGAAGTTTTAAATTTATTTTGATACTTACAATTAAGAAAAAATAAATAAAATTTAGGAAATGTATAAAGCATCTAATTTAACTCCAATGAAGACTTTTATCAATGATATGCAATGGTTAGGAACCATTATCATTAATAATTTTCAAATGTCAGTGGTGGTGTATCATGGTATTGAAAGTGCGACAAAATTAATGATAAATCATATAAAAGCATGGATAAACATTATAATAAATTCAAGATTTTTAGTTTTCCATTTGTCAAACAATTTTGACCAAGAATGTAAATTTGACTTGATGAAGTTGTTATTTCAATTGTAATTGTAAATCTAGCTTCCAAAACCAAATTGTCCTATTGCGACATTCGATGTATGCAACTCCATGAATCACAAATGACTCTTCCTACATTTGAAGCAAAATTTTGGTGTCCCTTTCTATTATTTTGAGTATCCTGAAAATGTCATAGTTGTAGATTTTTTTTAATACAACTCCACACAGTAGTTGTTAAGGAGCGTCCATCATTATTTGATATCTCTTTTCACAATATAATCCTAAAATGACATTCAAAAATACTAATTCAAATATTCATGGATTTGGAAACACAATTTGTATGCACCACTCCTTTTTCATGTTTGAAGGACACATAAGTTGGTGGTCCATTATTTGACCAATCTAGGAGCACACATGAAGGAAAATTTGATAAATATAAAATGGGGGAGGCACTTATCCTAGTGCCTTTCCCTTGAAATTAACCGGTAATTAGTGTGCCACTACAATGATTCACAACAAGTTGATTTAAGCCCATAGGAGGAAAGATAAGAAGTTAAATATACCAAAGCATAAGAATTTTGGCCTATTTCACTAAAATTTGATAATAAAATTTTGGGCCAAATTGCAATTTCTTGTTGTTTAAAGTGAAATTTTGAATGTGTAAATAGATTTAATGCATTAAAAGATAGACAGGCTACTCAAACTATATAGATTACACAACTTAGACTTATGATTTAAAAAAATATACATTCCATATATACACTCCATTCAATAAATATTGACCATGAAAAAATCACAAAAAGGGGTCACACCATTTATTAGTGTACACCCTTAAATTTTTGGGCTATCCTATATAGATTACACAACTCAGACTTAAGATTTTAAAAAATATACACTCCATTTAGGAAATATTAACCATGAAAAATTCAGAAAAAGGGGTCACACTATTTATTAGAGTACACCGTTAAATTTTTGTTCCATTCATTCATATGTTCAAATCTCATGATTATGATGATGGAGTTTTTAAGGTAGTGGATATGAGGTATCCCAATTTAGTGTGAGATTCTTTTGTCATTATTGTCCCTTTCCTTTCTCTTTCAAGATTTCGTATCTTTACACTAGTCCATGTTTGGGTGAACCTAGACATCAAAGAGTCATTTGAATTCGATCAGGAATATGAAGGGGAACCTGTATCTAGATGTGGAAATCAATAATCTGTTATGTACAAGTTGGTTGAGACTACATAGCACATGCAAGTGATATTCTAAGAAGAGTCTTGTAGAACACTAATGGCCCTAGTGGCCCTACATTGCAGTAACAAGCATGAAATGTGGGAGAACAACCTACAACTAAAAGAACAAGAATAGACAAGAAACATAGTTGAGATGGTGGTCCAAATTTGATATTTGACCAAAGTCGGGAAGAGCATAAAAATTCATATGTGGTCGTAGGAAGTGAAGTAAGTGAGAATGGTAGAATAATTTAATTTCCGAAGAAGCTCTTTACAAGAGAGTATGGGGTGAGCCCCAAGGGTTAGCTCAGTTGGTCAAAAAGAGTGCCACGCCATTGGGAGGTCACAGTGGCCAATCTCCCTGAAGCTAGATTCGCTTCGGGGTTGACTAGGGTTAACATTTTTAACATACTGTCGCCCCTATTAAAAAATCAATCTAATTATTATTATGTATAAACACAATATAAATTTAAAATATAAAGA
>APFE031665876.1:59338-70571 GCA_000404065.3 Pinus taeda
AACAGAACAGAAACCAGAACATCTTATCAACAGAAAAATTCAACCAACAGAAGACCTTAAATCAGATACGCAGCTTTCCTTTTACTGGCCTGCGTTGCTACGCAGTTCACCTTCTGCCTCTCTGCGTATACCCGCAGATCTCCTTCTTCTGGACTGCGTGGCCACGCACTGCTCCTTTCACTGAACTGCGTACAGTACGCACCTAATGGCACTATCGCGCCGCGTACTTCCCAGGAGATACGTACCCAAAATAATAACCGCGCCGCGTGCTGCTACAGAAAGTACGCACCTGAACCACTGTTTCCCTGCGTACCTACGCACTGAACCTTCGGCGCCTCTGCGTACCCACGCACAGAACCTTCGACGCCTCTGCGTACCCATGCACTGAACCTTTGACGCCTCTGCGTACCCACGCACTGAACCTTCAGCGCCTCTGCGTACCCACGCACTGAACCTTCGGCACCTCTGCATACCTTGGATTAGGGCTGAAATAACCTCAGATGCTCAGATCTGAATTTGTGCTCAAGAGATCACCCTTCGCCGATTCGCTTCTAACTTCTCCTTTATAAATCAATCTTTTAAGAACCTAGAACCCAATAGATCAGATCTTAAGATATTCAAAGACACAAAAGATGCCCTGGCCAAATGATCTCCTTTCCTTTATATAGGAAAGCTCTTCCTCAAATCAAGGATCATGGGGCTCAATAATAATAATAAAATAAACAATACCGCGGGCCAAAAACCATGATAACCCATACTGTTGCTAAATACCATGAGAAACCCACGTGTGGGCGCTTAACTGCCTTGGAATGTGTGCACTGGGGTACGCACCCCATGAATGGGTGACCCGCGTATTTGGACGCGGTCCCTTGCATGGTATAGCTGCGGGTACGCACCTCCTGAACTGTTCTCTTGCGTACTTCTTTATTTTCATCAAAAATGAGAGCCATGCCATGGGTGTTGCCATCAAGTACAACATCTGAAACATATAATCATACCAGAACCATAATGCCAACAGATATATATATATATATTATATATTTACTAACAATTATATGATTTTGTTACAGATGGAGGATAGGGGGTCTCATCACAATCCAGTCTACCATGATCATAAGGAAGCAACAAAGTGGCATTCCCACTATGGCCACCATACCAGGGATATGATTCAATGGATGAATCAAGAAATAAAAAGTCCTTGGAACAAGAGGTCTCATCATGATCTGGCCTGCCCACCTTTTGCTCCTTCCTAGTGAATGGCAATATGTTCATCTAGTCACCAAGCTAGCATATTGGTCTACACTCTGATATCATAATGCACTTTCCCTATTATACATAAAGGACCATTGGTCAAAAGTGCTAGAAAGCAACTTTGTTGAGGCTATAGATGCCTACAGGAAATAGAAGCTTTGTTGATGGTATTGAAGTCATATTTCCAACATCAATAGTTATTATAAGTCCCTTTCCTTATTTGGTATCTTTACTACAGAGCGATTATGTTCCTAATTTATGTTGAACCTTCATGCATGGATATATTCTAAAAAAATCAATCATAATAAGCTTTAAGTGGAATGATGATGGTAAAGTATCTTTTTTGTGTCAGATGTCCTTTTTCCCTTTTCGAAATCACCTCATTGCATCTCCTCACTAATTGATACATTGATTTCAGCACTCCGATATCTATTGCAATCCTTTCATAAATAGGCGTACCTTACCACTCCCATCATCGTTGTACATCACCACTAGCATGATTTTCCTTCATTCACTCAATCAAAGGTGACCTATCATTTCAAAGGGGGGCGAGGGTGACTCCCAAAGTACTTATGCATGTGTGTCAGTCCTTTATTTGGTTATGCAGGACTATATGACATTCCATGATAGCAATTTTTTAACGGTATTTATGCTTAAAAACATCATTTGATATAATGATCATAAAAACTTGCCGTTCCATCGCTGGCTCTGTCTATTGTTGTGTTACCTGTGCTAACTTATAGTGTGTAGAATTTAGGAAATATGGGAGGAAGTACAATGCGTAGGGAGCCACTAATACTGAATGTTTCTGATGCCACCAGAGAAATTCTTGTTCGAGCTGGGTGGGTAGCATATTTCACACAATTTCAGCAATCCAACAAAACAATTGCCATAGAATTCCTGCAGTATTTATAGAATCACTAGTCTATGGTGAGGGGCAGACAAATCAGCGTCTTAGATGCTACGATTGCAGAAGTTTCTGGATTACCAGTTGAAGGACTCGTGTGGATGAATAAATGACTAAAGCTATAGGATTCCATTGAAGCCTTTAAATATGAAGGGTAAGAGATGATCAACAGAGGAAAAGGAGTTCAACCATCATCCCTTGGAGAACTGTGGGGAGAACTAGCCAGAGTCATTCAGAATTTCATTACATGTGATGGGCACAAAGATGTGGTAAGGCCGCATCAACATAAACTGTTAGCAGTTTTGAAACAAAAGTGTTCAGTAAATCTACCTGCATATTTGAATTTCTTATTGCATGATTCTGTTGAAAGAATAAGGAAATCCCAACACATAGAAATAGTCGTAAGTCATCATTGTTTAATAAGGCCGATAGTTAGCAACAACCTCGCCCAACAGCAAACAAGTTGGGAAGAATTAATATTTTCCATAGAAGAGGGGTTAGCTTTACCTGCTCATAACCCTATTCCAAAAAGGAAAAGGACCACCTACACAACAAACATTCCATACAAATGCAGACACTTTTCCACATTAAGGACAAGCTTGGGAAGAATTGAAAATCCCTAGGGTAGTAGTAGCCAGCCCATAGAACTATCTAGTCCAGAAAATGAGCAATATCTACAGTTGGAAGGATGGGATGACCTAGAGTCAGAACATGGGGAGGAAACAAAGCACTCTAGTGAAGATGAAAGAAATGAAACAGAACTCCCCTTAACACCAAATACAAGTCCCCCATGAGACTTATGGAATGATATTGAATTGGCCTAGATTTTGGCCAATATGAATGAATTTATACTGCCCGAAAGCCTGCTCAACTTTAACATTGGAGAAACCCAATCGGAAGAAAGCTCTGGACACAATAGGAGCATACCAAAAAATGTAATCTGTGAAGTAAAAACAAGAGCAAAAGTCACTGAGGAAGAGACGGACCAACCTATTGATATACCTCCAGATGAACCTAGCCAGGTAGACCTAAATATAGAAAATATAGACCAAATAGAGGACATGGAGATAGACCAAGAAGATGAAAATCAATCTGGGGACACAATTCTTTTAGAGTAGAGTCAATACGAGCAATCAAGCTCGTTAGGAGTAGAAACGACCAGCAAAACACTTGCTCCCCCTAAAAAGAACAGATCCACAATTAAAAAGCTTAGGAAGGAACAACAGAGGCTGCAGAAAATAGTGAATAGGCTCAAATGAAAAATAAGGGAGTTATCAGCAGGGAAAGTCCCAGACAAAACCACATAAACAATAAACGTAGCCATCCAAACTGAATTGCAGGAAATAGAAGCTACAGGGAATCAAATTGAGCCCATAATCACTGAACCTATTAGGAAACAACATGCAATTTTTGCAAAAATAGCTACCCAAACAGAGGCTATACTTTGTCATGACTTATCCATTCAAAAAGAGATGGCACCCTCCTACAACACATCTACCCAGACAAAGGTTTGGACCTCCGATAGCAAAGAAACACATCCATTGTCAGAGTAGTAGTACAAAGAAAAATACCCAAGCCAAATATGTCATGATGAGCAATGACCCCGACATAGTGAATCTTCAAGCAGATTTAGCCCAAGCTCGACTTACCATAGAATGCCTTGAGTTAGAAATATTCCCCCAGCAAAAATACCAAGAATTACAGAGGCAACTTCGGGACATGAACATCTTAGAAAGTGAGGCATTTGATGAATACTGAAAGGAAAAAGAGAGGACTGAGAAAATGAAGCTCATATTAGAAAAGGTCAGGAGTCAAATGGATACTATTTTCCCATTATATACTGACATATTGGCATGCAGATCTCCTGTCAATAATTGTGCCCTATTTTTGATGGAAAGATACTTACAGTTGAAGATCAAATCTATCAAAGTTGGAAAACCGATAGAGTTGAAAACAATTGAGGACTTTATAAACTGTTGCAAACATCATGGGGTAAAAGTTCAGAGGTTGATGTGTGAATTTTATTTACAAAGTTTTGTATTAAAGGAAGAAACTGGAAAGAACCTCAGTCCTTTTGTGAGGGATGTACAATTTCAAGCTTTTATTTCATTCATTTTTAACCAATTGAAATGATTCAAGGCTCATAACATTTTCTAGAGGCAGGAAAAAAACACCCATTACAAATGCTGGCCAATCACAAAAGTTTGATGAAGACAAAAGGAGTAATCAAAATGCTGGGGCCTATTTAGAAAGAAAGTTTCCAAAATGGAGTAGAGTATTTACTTTCCATTCAAGAAAGCTACTTGGCTACAGCCAATTTCAAATGGACAATTTCCAATAACAATGTACATAATAGAGAGTCGTTTAATTACAAAAAATTTAAACTGGCTGTAGAACTCTTTATCACTTATAGTAATCTCATCTTAAGTGAAGGTCCTTATTAGCTAGGTTGTCGGTTCTGCATCCCTATTATTTGGTATCCTGATGAGTGGTACAAGGCTATATATGAACTGCCTGAAGGACAAACAGGGCACATCTTCGAAATCTTGGCCAAGAATCATGGTTTCAGACCACTTTATGACATTCCCTCTCCAGTTTATTCCTTGACTGCTCTGCATACGAACTACATGGTTTTCATGAGGAAATGAAAAAGGGTAAGCATCAGAGTATGTTGGGTCATGGAAAAGGTATGCATTTACTATTAACTTATAATCCTTTTCCTTTATTATCATCCTAGTTATATCTCAATGCACTAATCTACTAAGAAATTATGGTAGGAAATAAAAAAATTATTTGTAGTTATGCTTTGGCTAATTATTATCCTTATTTATGCAAGAAAGTACGAAAAGGGACAACTGTTGTTCCCTAACTAAGGAACAACGAAAAAGAAGTAAGCTAAGGAAGGAGCGTGATAGTTACAGATAAGGCCTAAACAAATCAAAATGATCAGTGTGAGAAGGGAAATATGTCTGAAGTTAGAAAATTGCTCGAACCCCTTTGGATCGAGAGATCTTGAGGGATCGCTTTTACTATTTATCTTTTTACCCCATTCTCATTATAAAAGGAAACAATTGTAAGCAAAAAGGGGACGACTATTGTTATTATTATTGTAATTGTCAATTACAGACTTTCATTGTAGCGAAGAATGCAAATACATTGTAATACTATTTCATGATTAATACATAAGAAGAGTTGTTGTTCCTTTTCATTTATCTGAAGTAAACAACAATGTACGTTAGCGGCTAAGGGCCCGACTTCTGGTGGAATTCACTGGTTCACCTATTTCATATATTTTCAATTATTGCAAGTGTGACAGTTTGATAGTATTATTGCTTTCTGATATTTTATTTCATTGTTGTTCCTTATTTCTTTGCATTGAAATAGTAGCTCTGTTTTATATAATTTACAACATTTTTGTTTAGTTAGTTTCTTCTCGGTTTGGATTGAGTTTCCTAGATGAATATCCTGCTCGATGTAATCAATTGTAATGAAAATTAACTACTATTGTTGGCTCTTAGGTTGATGTCATCATTGTTTTACAGAGTAGCGTGTTTGATTTAAATTGAATCAGTTTCTAAGAGAAGAGTTATCACTGTTGTACTCTTAATTAATACTGTTGTTACTTGAATTGCATATTGTTGTAACCTGAATGGTTGAAGGATTTGATTTCATTAAAGGATTGAGTTTTCTTTTAATTGCAATTAGAATTTACTTTCTGCATCCATTTACTCTTGTATTTAAAAGATCTAAAATTTAGAAGAATTTCTCTTTGAGTTAAATAGTCACCACATACTGTGTACTCTCCTAAAATAGAAAGGCTTGCCCGAATTGATAATTAATATGAAGATAATTAGGAGTTGAAAAGGCACCTTTTATCAGTCAAGTATAATTCAATCTATTTAGGTTGTTTCTACTCAATTTGGCTTACCTTTCACTTTTTCCATTACTATTCTCTTCTTGTCACCAAGTTTTCTCAATCCCTTTGATAATTCACTCACCCTCACATGTGCATAGTCTCAACAACCAATTCAATTATTTAACTTTGTATTCATAGATTAATGTTACTTTTACCCTAGGTATCAATCCATAGTATTAGCTCATCATCGATCCATACCATGGGTATCGATCCATAGTATTAGCTCATGATACTATTAGTGTTTAAAGATATATATAGGGTATAGAAACATTTAATTAGCCAGCACGAGTAAAAGATGTTTTAGTGTGGCTTTAAAACGTTTTTAATTTGATTTTTACATTTTTATAGCAAATATGATTTTTATAATTAACACATATTGTCTAAACAATTGAATATGTTTATTAGATTGGAAATTAATAAATTTTAAGAGTGAAATATGGAAACATATCAAATGTTGTTTATAATATATTTATAATTAAACATGATATGAATGGAAGTGTAAAATTTATTGTGACATTTATAATTAAAAAAAGAAGTAGTAGAAGGTAGCAAATGTACATAGGGTCTAATTTATTTCCAAAGAAGACCCCCCTCAAGTGGAAAGCCCAGTTAGGATAATATTTCCTTTCAAGAGTATTATTTGTGACCCTTTACACTAGACCAAGACCAGAATTTCCCTCCACACCATGCCAACATCCCAAATCTTTAACCCCTTCCAACAAATTCGACTAGGCAGTGGCTTTTGGAAACATGCAGCTTCCAGTAATAACAAAATCTTAGGAGACTTCGATCTCCCAACATAGACCACAAAACAGAGGGTGAGAGGCACCAAAAGTTCAATTTTATTCTTCTCTAAAGGCATCCCCAAACACACATTTATTTCCTTCTCCCAGAAACAAACTTTGCACTTCTCCAGCTCCTCTTGAGATAGCGAAATTACTTGAGTGAGTTGGCTCAAATGAATTTCACCTCCTTCAAGGTATAGGATTCTTCCGGGTCAAATGGGGGGTCCTTAGGCTGACTTGATCTCCCTTAGGCTAACATGATATGGAGGGTACATAATTCATATTTGACTTGATACAAAACCTTTTTAAATGGTTCGAAAGCCAAATAAAGGTCTCTTCGAATATAGAGTGAATCTATAAACTCAAGATTAATCCTAAGAGTCCTTAATGGGGAATTTAACTAATATAATGATGACCCAAGCATGAATCCCATGCTTTAATAATTCATTATTACAATAATAAAAATTATTTTCGTTATTCTTTTGACAAGTACATTACATAATGAATCAAGTACATTATTTATGTTTGAACATAGTTACATTTTATAACACCTTGGAGTGCAATTCTTATATTAAAATTCATGGCCAATATGTAATATTTATTGGCAGGTATGATGAGGCAAAGATTACTCAGAAAAGGAACCACATAATAGGTTGTGATAGGTTCAACCATCGATTGACATGGAAAGTCATGAGGTCTCGGGACTTGTGTCAAGACCCTGCTTGCTGAGGTTTTCCTGTGTACTTTTTATTTGACCAAAATTCTAAAAAACCAATTATTTGCACCATAGTTATTATATCTAATGGCTAGCCTAGTGTAGGCCCTATGTTAGGCTACCTAAGAATAGTCTTGTATGAGGAGTCTAATGTGATGAGAAATTTTTTAACCATTGCAGGAAAGTTGGATATTTTTTTCATTTATCGTTATGTATACCCAATAATTGTGAATGAAGAACACCTAAGTAATATGGATATAAGATCGAGTTTATATCCTACAATATTGGGTGCTAGTATGCAGCATAACTAGAATACATTTTTGGTTTCTTACTTTCCTTGGAGGACCCTTTCACAACTTCATGTCCTTCAACATCTTCTAATGTAGATTTCAAACTATTTGTCCTCTTCCTTGTGATTGGGATAGCCACTGATTGAATAGGCTCACTTTGTCCTTCTTCTTCATCATTTGTAGTAGAGTTCTCATGATGAACTTCTTCTTCTTCAAATATTGTAAATTCTTCATCATCATAATCAACAGGAATATCCTTTTATTTCTTGTAAGCTTGATTCTCATCAAATATGACATCCTTTTGTAGATTTTAACCCCATATAGAAATTACCTGCATATGAATCCTAAAACACATAAAATAAACAATGTGAGATAATAACACATAAAACACATATACACGGATATTTTCACCTAGATCCCAAAACCGGGACTACCAGCTTGATTTTTCATTATGTTCCTTTCAATGTTACAATACATATTTATACATGCCGAATCATCCAAAACCATGGATGGAAAACCATTGTGTCCAATACCATGGACCAAAAAACCATCACGTCCAATAAACATGTGTGAAAATCATGCACAAAACCATAGGTGGGTCCGCCCAACCTAACATAGGTTCCAAAACCAAAATTTTCCAGGGCGTTTCCCTGGACCCCATAAAGTGGGGTTATGGGTACGCCTCAAACCCCATGTGACCTCCGTTCTAACCCCCCGGTTAACTACATGGGCTAGTCGTGGAAAGAATATAATGCAACCCAACATTCTCCCACTTGTTGCTTTCTTTCCATAGGGGGACATAAGAGAGATTAGTCATTTTTCCAGCCCTGAAATGCCCATTGTCTCTCTACACCAAGAGAACTTCTTAGAGCTCACATATTTTGTCAATGCATTTGCAGTATTCTTCAAAGTGTCCACCTTTACCATCAACACCCTTTTGTCTTCTATCATATGCCTCACAAAGTGATACTGAACATCAATGTGCTTTGTCTTTGAATGATATGCGGGGTTCTTTGCCATGAAAATTGCACTTTGGTTGTCCCAGTATATCCTTATAGCTTCTTGTACTAACCCCATATTTGAACACAATCTCTGCAACCAAACTAGTTCCTTGCTTGCATGAGTGGCTGCCATGTATTTTGCCTCTATAGTTGATAGTGCCACTACAGATTGTTTCTTACTCATCCAACTAACTACACCTTCAAATAGTTTAAACACATACCTACTTGTAGATCTTCTCTGATCCAGATCTCAAGCCCAGTCTACATCAACAAAGCCACAAATGTCCAACACTCTGTCCAATCCTGGTCTTCCTTGGTAGCACAAACCATAATAACTAGTGCCACGCAAATACCTAAAAACCCGCTTCACTACTGTTCAATGCTCCTTCCCTGGTTTTGACATAAACCTGCTCAATAATCCCATTGCATGTGCAATGTCTTGTCTAGTATATACCATTGCGTACATGAGGCTACCAACTACACTTGCATATGGAACACAGGACGTGTCGTCTTCCTCTTCTTGTGTCTTGGGACACTGTTCAATAGATAACCTCACACCTACAGGAATAGGAACCTTCACCGGTTTACTATCCTGCATATTAAAAATCTGCAATATTATCTCGACATACTTCCTATGGTTTAACCAAAGCTTCCTCTTTTCTCGATCTCTTTTAATTTCCATGCTAAAAATATAGTTTGCAGCACCAAGATCTTTCATGTCAAATTTGGAGGACAATTGGGTCTTCAAATCCTAGATAATTTCTTTGCCATTTCCAACCAGCAACATATCTCCACATACAAGACCAGATAAATAACACGGTCACTAATTAATTTAAAATACACACAGTGCTCTGCTTTGCTTCTGGTGAAGTCAAGTCCTCGTATAAATTTATCAAATTTCTGACACCACATCCTTGGTGACTATTTTAACCCATACAAAGACTTCTTTAACTTGCATACTACTTCTTTCTTACCCTTCACCGCAAAGCCTTTAGGTTGCTTCATGTAGATCTCCTCTTCTAGATCCCTGCGAAGAAATGTTGTCTTCACATCCATCTATTCTACCTCAAAATCAAAAGCAGCAACAACATATAAAACTAATATAATAGAAGTTACCTTGGCAAAGAGAGAAAAAATATCACCAAAATCAATTCCCGACACCTGGGAATAACCTTTTGCTACCAACCGAGCTTTGTATTTCTCCACTTTTCTTGTCTTCCTCTTGAACACCCGTTTGCTGCCAATGGGTTTCCTTCCAGCTGACAACTCCACCAGATCCCAAGCCTCATTTTTGTACAAAGATACCATTTCATCAGCCATGGCCTCTTTCAAGAGTTTTCCATCCTCTGAATCTATTGCTTCCTTCATAGTTTTTGGATCATCATCCGTAATAGATAAAACAAAATTTTAACAGAATGCAGATGGACTATACCTTTCTGGCTGCCTTCTTTATCGAATTGATCTTCTCACAGTCGGAGTTTGTGGCTCTTCATCTTCTGATTCCTCCTCTGTTGTAGAGTCTGATTCTTCCTCCTTTAGCTCAAACTTTATCTTGTCAGGCTCCTTTGGTTGAACTTCATGTTTAATAACATCTTTCACCTCTCTCAACACCACATATTGGCTATACACAACCTTCCTTGTTATTGGGTTCCAAAGCTTATAACCCTTTAAATCGTCCTTTTACCCAATAAAGATGCATTTTTCACATTTACTATCCAAATTGGTTCATTTCTCCTTTGGAACATGTACATATGCATCACATCCAAATACCCTCAGTTGTGAAAGAGAGGGTTTCTTACCAGTGCATACCTCTTGTGGAGTCTTATCCTCCAATGCTGATGAAAGTGACCTATTGATCAGGTAACATGCAGTATCCACCGCCTTTGATTAGAATTCCTATCCTAACCCGACACCGCTGAGCATGCTTCTTGCCATTTCCATCAGTGTCTTGTTCATTCTTTCTAAAACTCCATTTTGCTGAGGTGTATATGGAGTAGTCTTCTACCGTGCTATACCACACTTCTTACAGAATTCTTCAAATTCCTTACTACAAAACTCTCCACCATTATCTGTTATCAGCACCATTATTTTCTTCTCTGTCTAATTTTTCACCAGAACCTTAAATTCTTTAAACCTATCAAAGACTTCAGATTTCTTCTTAAGGAAATATATCCATGTATTCCTTGAGAAGTCATCTACAAATGATACATAGTACACAGAATTACCCAGTGATGGAACCTTCTCTGGTCCAAACACATCACTGTGCACAAGCTCTAATATCTGTTTCACCCTCTTACCACCAGAGGGGAAACTCACCTGATTCTGCTTCCCATATACACAATTTTCACAGAAATCAAAATCCAGAGAG
>APFE031665876.1:78520-108857 GCA_000404065.3 Pinus taeda
AAAAAAATTAAGGTGGTAGACAAATATACACCCCCAGAAACTTGTTCAATGTTGTTAATATGAATGGTTGATTTCAGTAAAAGATTGATTGAATTGGAGAATATGATTACTAGCCACTCTGATGATTTCAATAAAAAATTAGTCGATTTCGAGAGTAAGTTTATCAGACATTCTCACGATATCAAGAAGCTTCAAGATACGAAAAATCGAATAGAACTATAGCTATGGCAGAACCAGATCCAATCCGAAATGAATCATTATCAAAACTTAGCTTTGCTGAACACCTTGTGTGGAAAGTGGAATATTACGCCCGAACAACTACTCGAAGATGATGGAGGAAATCAAGAGCATAATTCATCAGATTCAACAAAATCAATAGATTCTCAAGAAAAAGTTGAATCTCCAAAAAAATTAGCAACGCCCCACCAAGGAAATAGTGACGCGACTTTTTCAAATAAACAACTTTGGCATACATTTACCAATCAACACTATTTTTCCGCTCTACCATTAGTGACATATTAGTGAAGGGAAAAAGTCAAGATGATTAAATTTGATGGGAACAAAAAATGCAGTATTGCACGGTTGAATAAAGCAGAAGAGTACTTCGAGATTTATGACATCAACGATGATGACGAAAAGCTTAGGGAAGCGTCCATGAAAATGGAAGGAGAATCATATAACTGGTATATGTGGTGGAAGAAGATGACAATCACCATCACTTGAAGAAAATTTAAGGATGCATTATTTGAAAGATTCCAAGGTGGAAGGGAAGAAGAGTTCTTTTAAACACTCATCAAATTATGACAAAAAGGAAGTGTGGATGAGTACACTCGAGAATGGGAGACTTTAGTAACATGAGTACCTAGGTTATTAGAATCTCATCTAATTCAATCATACATTTTTGGACTTAAAACTCATCTACAAGTAGAACTTGACCTTCATGAAATTACATCAATAGAAGTAGCAAGAAGAAAAGCAAAAACTGTTGGAAAGAAATTTGAGCAAATATTGTGGTCAAAACTGGAAAAAGTATATTCAAGACGAAGAATGCCCCAGTCTGTGGATTCAAATAATGCAAGATATGTTCCACCACATCGTCATGAAGGTGAAAAATCTAATGTGGAAATACAAAGGATAAAATAACGCAAATGAAAGCGTTGTGGTGAGAAGTGGGACCCCGAACATAGGTGTGCTGAAGGAAAATAATCAAAGAACCTATATAATTGTGAAGCAATTAATGATTCAAACAGTGAGGATTCTGACATAGAAGAAACAGAAGATGCCCCAGAATTCTCACCAGAATTAGATGATAAAAGTATTCCGCAAGTATCACTATAAGTTATGACAAGTATATCACAACCTCAGACTTTAAAGTTGAAAGGACATATAAAGAAGAACAACATAGTGGTTCTCATCGACTCTGGTGACACACATAATTTTTTAGATGCAATCGTGGAAAAGAAACTGAACATTTTTTCATTTCCCTTACCAAACATGAAGGTGATGGTAGCTAACAGTAAGAAGATTGAAAAGGTAGGGAAATGCCATAAGGTCAAATTGCAGATTCAAGACTTTAATTTAGAATATATGTTCTTCATTGTACCATTAGGTGGAGTAGATCTGGTCTTCGATATCTAATGGCTATGAAATCTAGGCACTTATGCTTCCAACCATCAAGTACAATTCATAAGATTTAAATGGGGAGGTCAAAGTCACAAATTACATAGATTCCAAGCACTAGAGAATCAAAGTGTATCATCATCTCAGATGATGAAAATGATTTGAAAAGAAGCACTTGCTTATGTAGTACAATGTCACCAATTAGAAATGTTATATGCAAATATGATCAGTGAAGAGTCACCAGAGATACAAGATCTAATTCAGAAGCATGAAAAATACTTCAAGACCTGCCTAAGAAAATGCCTCCTAACAGGGAAATTGAGCATACAATAGAAGTCAAAATAGGGTCAGACCCTGTCAACTTCAAGCTGTACCGATATTCACATCACCAAAAGACAAAAATTGAGAGATTAATCCAAGACCTTCTAAAGTGTGGGATCATCTCAAAAAGTAAAATTCCATATGTTGCTCCAGTGGTATTGGTAAGGAAGAAGGATGGTTCATTCAGGCTATGCATTTATTATAAAGGATTAAACAAAATAACAATTAAAAACAAGTTCCCAATTCCCTTTATTAATGAAATGTTCGATGAGCTACATGGCATAAAATACTTCTCAAAATTGGACTTAAGGTCTGGCTATTATCAAATTAGAATTAGGTTGGAAGACATGCCAAAAACGACATTCCAAACACACGAAGGTCACTATGAATTTAAAGTAATTTCGTTTGGGTTAACCAATGCACCAGAAATGTTTCATGCCACTATGAACAAATTATTTTGTCCACATCTCAGGAACTCTGTATTAGTATTCTTAGACGATATTTTAATTTACAGTAAAACTTGGAAGGAGCACTTACAACATCTGGATAAAGTTCTTACACTACTAAAAGAGCATCATTTCTATGCAAAAAAATCCAAATGCACCTTCAGAAAGGAAGAAGTAGAATACCTTGGACACATTATATCCCATGAAGGCATAAAAGTGGACCCTAATAAAATCAAAGCTATAAAGGAATGGACCAAACTAGTTAATGTATCCAAGCTAAGAGGGTTCTTAGGTTTCATTGAGTATTACCAAAGGTTTATTAAAATCTATGCAAATATAACTGCGCCTTTGACAAACCTTTTAAATGGGAATTCATTTCTATGGGATGAGGAAGCAGGAAGGTGTTTTGAAGAATTAAAGGAATTTATGTCTAATTCCCTGGTATTGGAAACTCCAGATTTTTCTAAAGCATTTATCATCAAGTGTGATGCTTCTGGATTCAGTATAGGTGCAGTGTTAATGCAAGAAGGGCATTCAATAGCTTTTGAAAGAAAGAAGCTCAATAAAAGAGAACATCTCAAGTCCACATACAATAAATAAATGCTCTCTATTATGCACACACTAGCTAAGTGGAGGCAATATATTTTGGGTAGTAAGTTCTCCATTCAAACAGACCATAACAGTCTCCAACACCTCCTTCAACAAAAAATACTTTCCAAAGAAAAACAAAAATGGATTGAAAAAATTGCCGCCTTTGACACGGAAATACTACATAAAAGGGGAAAAGACAATGTAGTAGTAGATGCCCTATCCAGGAAAGATGAAGAGCCAACACTACTTGGAATCTCAGTTGTTGTTCCTGAATGACTTAATGAGATTCGAAGTGAGTATGCCAAGGATCCAGAAATAGCGACGATAATCAATAACCTTCCCAACAACTCAAAATTTGAATTGAAGAATGATATTCTATGGTACAAGGGAAGAATTTATCTAAATACAAATTCCAAGTTTAAATTTAAGATACTCAAGGAGTCACATGATTCACCGTTAGCAAAACATGTAGGTTTCTTTAAGACTTACTACAATGCACGTCAATCATTCTTTTGGAAAGGGATGAGCCGCGATATTTAGAAGTATGTAGCAGAGTGTGACACATATTAAAGGAATAAAAGTGAAAATATTACGACACTGGGATTACTTCACCCTTTAAACATTCCGAATCCGAAATGGGAAGAAATTTCAATAGAATTTATTGAGGGATTGCCCGTATCTAAAGGCAAGGAAAATATTTTCGTGGTGGTTGATAGACTCACCAAACATGCTCAGTTTATGGAATAAATAAATCATACTCAGCTAAACAAATCACTAAAATATTTTGCAATAATATATATATTATATATATATATATATATATACATATATATACATATATATATACATATATACATATATATACATATATATATACATATATATATATATATATATAATTATATATATATATAAATATATATATTATATATATATATATTACACAATTTTCTGAAAGTCATTGTCAGTGATAGAGATACCAAATTCAAGGGTAGTTTTTGGAAGGAGTTGTTCAACCCCATAGGAACCTACCTAAATATGAGTTCCACTTATCACCCTCAAACAAATGCACAAACATAGGTTATCAATAAATTTTTGGAGTCCAACCTACGTTGATACGCTACAGAAAACAAAATAAGTCTGTTCAATGGTTGCATCTTGCTGAGTGGTGATATAAATTCTACTTATCACACGCTAGAAAAAATGACGCCATTTCAAGCTTTGTATGGATATGATCCCCCAGAATGGAAGGATCTAGCTATTGTTCAGACAAATCTACTTGTTGTTAAAAATCAACTAGAAGAAACCAAAAAAACCGTCCAAATACTAAAAGAAAACTTGAATAATGCGAGGAATCTTATGAAGAAACAAGCAGACTGAAACAAAACCGAAAGAGAATTTGAAGTCAAAGAATGGGTGTTTGTCAAGCTCCAATCATACAAAAAATTGTCCTTAAAATTAAAAGGAAAAAATAAATTGGAACCAAAGTTTCAATAAAATAAGCTTTCATCCCTCATTACTCGTTTTCGCCATTCACATCTTAACGCCTTCCTCAAGGACGCGACCTTGTCCTTGATAACCTTAGTAGTTGCTAGTGACAGAAAACTAAGCCAACTCATAGAGAGAATCAATTAAAAAAACCCTTATTTTGACTCACACAACCACAAAAATCTGCCTTCCATTTCAACAAAAAACGATCTTCAACATCAAGCTCTCTGTCTAGAAGCTCCATCTGAGAGGCTCCAACTAGAAAATTTCAAGACTATATTCAAGATCAAGTACACTGGATTCAAGATGTTCTGAAGTGGAGGTTGTCTATCAATAGCTTCCCTAAAACCTTTAGGGATCGTGGATTCACATCTGGAGCTCAATTAGCTCATGAACATCCATTTGTGATATGACTCTTATAACATTTCTTTCACTAAGTTTTTTAAGATCCCAATCAGAAACTAGTGCCCAGAAAAATGCCATAAATCCATTGTTAGACCTGCAGAGCAAAGATTTCACCATAAGTTTTGAATTCTCCCAATCGACTTGGGCACTACTTTTGACTTCAAACGAAACACCCTAATCAACACTATTGCGACCTACTCTCATGCCATCATAGTTGAATGACGTAAGTTTCTTTGTTTTTGCAACCTCGAATTATTTCTCATTTTCTGCAGGGCTTCTCAGTAAGGTGCCGCTTCTCTAAAAGGTGCCAACAGGTCCTCTTTGTAGAGTCTGAATTGGGTATTAAGGTAATTATATGGATTTCAATAAGGCTCATCCACCTTGGTGATAAGAATGCAATTATATGGATTTCAATAATGCTCATCGAACTTGTTAATAGGAATGAAATTATAGTTGAATAACACAAGTCTTTCCAACCTGGAATTACTTCTTATTTTCTACAGGGCTTCTCTGTAAGGTGCTAACAAGTCCTCTGCAGAGCTTGAATTTGCTATTGAGGTAATTATATGGATTTGACTAACCCTCATCCACCTTGTTAATTGTTAAGAATAAGGGTTAATTTCTTGAGTTCATAATTACCATGGCCATACAACTTCCACACTAGGCCAAAAAAAATAGAGAACAAACGTTAAAAAGTATAAGGACTGATATTTACTATTACATTTGTTGATCAAACGTCTTATTGTGACTAGTGTAATCTTCTGTATTTAATTTTTAGATATGGAGCCAGAGTATCTGAATTTGTGTTGGCTAGGATTGTGGAAAAGAAAAAAAAAATTGCAAATATCTACTCTTATAATTTAACACAGGACCAATATCACCATGGTTTAGTTTTGACTATGTAATCATTTTACTGAATATCAAAAATATAAAAAAAAAAATTGAGGGGAGAATGGTCATTTTCTGTTGATTTCTTTAGCCTGGAGTAATTCATTATTTTTATATTTAGTTTAGTTCATTCCATTTATATATTTAGTGTATTTGTCGTAGTAGTTTATTTTCCTATAAGTTTATACTGCCTGTGTAGTTTTTTTTTTTACCTGTGTAGTTGGGCGTCAATTTTTTGATACTGCCTTTATAGTTTAGTTTTTTACCTCTTTGTAGCTGGGTTGAAAGCTTTTACATCTGCAATTGGGTGTCAATTTTTTGAGATTGCCTTTGTAGCTTATTTTTTTACCTTTATTGTTGGGTGTCAATTTTCTCTAGCAATTATGAATATCACTTAGATAACATGTGGCTTTGAAAATCAATTTTCCATGACTGTCTCACTAATAAAAAAATAATTTTTCTAACAACTTAATATATAAATATTTTTCCTAGTTCATATTAGGTGGCTCTCTCCAAGTAATTTCGAACTATGCTT
The DNA here is from genome assembly GCA_000404065.3 of Pinus taeda. NCBI lineage: Eukaryota > Viridiplantae > Streptophyta > Pinopsida > Pinales > Pinaceae > Pinus > Pinus taeda. Next base: position 84,815 of record APFE031665876.1, read on the forward strand.
TTACCTTGATTCGAAAAAAGCAACATTAGGCTAAATGATCAGTCCTTATGATCACCTCCATCGAGATATTCATAGAGAAGAATAGAGAATTTACTTTTAGTGAAGGTAATTTTATTTTTTGGTTTAGTTTTTTGAGAGTATTTTTTGTTGATTCCTTTAACCATCGCTGTAGTTTCTCTCTATCCAATCACCCATTTCATTTCCATCATTCCATTTATACATTTAGTCCATTTGTTGTAGTAGCCTAGACTGGGCTAGGTTAGGCTAGGCTAGGTTAAGCTGGGCTAGTTTAAGCTGGGCTAGCTTAGGCTAGGTTAAGTCAGGCTAGGTTAGGCTAGGTTTTTCTAGGCTAGGTTAGGTTAGGCTAGGTTAGGAAAGGATAGGCTAGGTAAGGCTAGGTTAGGTTAAGCTTGCTTAGGCTAGGCTAGATTAGATTAGGCTAGTCTAGGTTAGGCTAGGTTAGACAAGGTTAGGATAGATTAGGCTAGGCTGGGCTAGGCTAGGTTACTCTAGGTTAGGCTAGTGTTACACAAAAATATTGTCACCATGATTATTTGCAGTCAGTATGTGTCTATCATCACTTATACTAGCCTCCTAAGAAAGTCTCAGACCTTAGCTCTTCATGTCAAGCTTTGCAAATGAGAGAAAGACATTGAAAATCAATATTACTCTGGTTCCTCACTCTCTCCTACTTTTACCTGCGGACCCGCACCCTTTGTTCATATTATCTGTGTACCTGCATGCTTTGTCTGTAAAGGGGTGGGTGCGTACCACTGTAAAAGTCAAAAAAGCGCAAGTTTATCCTAAAAAACTCACTTTTGGGTTAATTCTAGATGTTTCTAGAAGGGTTTTGACGTGGATTGTTCACTCCAAGGTGGTTCATGCATCCCAAAAGAGAAGGAGCTAATCGCTTGAGAGGAGGAGCTATCCCTTTGAAGGAGGGCTTTATCCCTTTGAAGGAGGACCTAGTAACTTCCCTCCATTGCACTATAAATTAAGGCTTTGGGTCAGTTGCTGGAGAGATTAGAAGCTGAACATTTTGAGGGTAAATGCTGATGGAATTGGGACTTCTTAGTTAAAACTTGAGAGGAGAGATCACATACCTTTTGGTTTTATTGGGAAGTGAGTGAGACTTGTCAAAGTAGAGGAGACTTCTTGTCGGACCCTGGGAGGAGCTTGTATAGCATCAATGCAGAGGTTGTAAAGTTCTTCTTCATTTGAATTAATACAATCATATTCATTTTTCTCAACAAATTGTCTTATGTGGTTTGTTTCATAATCTCCTTGATCATTATGATGAATATGATTTATGATATTGGCTTTTCAGGTGCTATTTGATTTGGTTTGCTTGTTTTTGTTTGCATAATTACACTTCAAGGGAGCGAGGGAGCGAGGCTTCCACAAAATTGCATTGGACCCAAGGTAGGCCTAAAACACTTGTTTTCCTTTGTTTTAATTGCATATTTAGAGAAACATAGTTTTTGGTTGGCTTTCTTGTCACTAGATATCTATATATACTAGGAAGGTCGATCTTGTCCACAACCTCGACTCATTCTGCGTGACAAAATGGAGACTCCGTTGGGGACTTGATTGTTTTCCTTGTTTTCACTTTGACTTGAGAAACTTACCTTTTTGTTTCTGTTTTTGACTTGTTATGTGTGGAATTGGGTGGATTTGGTGGATATAGGTTTGTTTTGGATTTTCATAACTTTAGGAGAAGTCCACATCCTGTGCTTGTATCACAGTGTGTACCTCTACGCATGTTTACTTTGCACATAGAGCGTGCACGCACCTGTGCAAACTCTGAGCTTGCGGACCTTGCTAATTTTTTGAAAAACTTTTTTTTTCCTCTTTTAATTAGTTTTATCTTAGTTTAGGTGTTGTTATGCTCTGCCAAGACCTACTTGTGACTTTTCAAAAGATTTCCTTGTTCTAATTTCATCGGTGTTAGGGTTTTAGATGAAATTCCTACAATTTTTGGTTGCCGGTCATGATTTTCATTTTGGTCGTGTAGTAGCTCAAAGCTTAGAGGCATAGAAACCTTAGATCACCTTGGTTTTTACTGGCCTTCTTGTGAGTCTGACCATTTGTAAAATCAACCTTTGTTGAGGAATCCATCATGAGTTTTCTCTTTCCAAAATTTCAAAAAGCTTGTGTTAAAAGTTTGGATTTCACTTTTACAAAAAAGAACAAAAGATCGCTTGTTTTTTGACTAATTTATGATTCTGGAAAAGTTAGTCCTTGGTTTGCTTATCGCCAAGTAAAAAATCCTTGAAAAGACAAAAATATTTTGTAAGCTTTTACTTCAAGTAGTTTTTTATAGTTTGTAGATCTTAAGATTTGCTTTGTTCATAAGTTTTCTCAAGAGTTGCTTTAGTTATAGTTTTGAGCGTTTTTATAAAAATACAAAAATATCTTTTGAAAAAGTTTGTTTTGGTAGAATTTGAGTGTTTGAATGAAAAAGGAATAAATAACTAATTGTCTCGTTTTGAGTGCATTGGAACAAAAACTCTTCTTTAATTTTGTTTGTTAAGAAAGATTTGTGTTTACACGCATTTGCATTCTCAAACTCTTTCCTAGCTAGAAGTTCATTGAAGAGAAAAGATTATTTGATCATCTTAAGTGCATCTTTTTAGTGATTTTAAGTCGAGTCTTCACACCACGAGTTTCATCTCCGCACCTCTTGACTTAATCAAAAACTAATAAAAATAACGCTTAAAGTAAAATTAATCTAGAAATCTTTTCGTTTCAGGGCTCTATTACACCAACATAGCTTAGGCTAGTGTCTTGGAGTAGGGAGTACTTAACTCTCCAAGATAGTAAAACAAACAAGTAGTTGTATCTTATGGTAGGAGAGAAATCCAACTGTTGCATCTATGCTTTGGGAAAGCTCTTCTTAAAGGAGAAGCACGAGATTGTGTCCGAACCAATGTGGGAAACAATCCTTCCTCATTGGGAATAACGCCATATATTCATGTATTACAAATGGTAAACCTCGGATTAACCATTGTCGAGGAGCCTGGGGTCACTTGTTGGTAAACCTTGGCTTATGTCAAGGAGCCTTCAAGGGGATTGAGCTTGTTACTCTACCCTTGCGTGCGTATCGGATCGTAGACTGTTCCCCCAGGTATATTTTTTTTTTTTGGTAACCATAGTGACCATATTCTATAGGATTCTTTCCTAAGTGACGATGGCGGGAAGATCCCACTGTACTGGAGCAGACGTCGGCTAGACTCACTTGGATTTTCTGGGGGGTTCTCTTCACTCGAGACGGTTAAGTGGAGAAACTTGTGCCAGTCTATTAATTAAGAAGGTTGCTGGGGTAACTGTTTGAACCGCTATTTCTATATTGAACTCTGCACCGTTGGATTTCATCACCAACTAGTGTTTTCAGTACAGAATGTTACTGTTTGTGTGTGATTGATCTCCTAGATTCTTTAGGCGTGTGATTCAATTTGTTTGGTTTTTTAGAGGCTTTAGGTGGTTTTCATTGATATTTTACTTTGTTTGGTGTGAATTAATTAAAATTATTTAACTGTGGCTGAATTACCAAGGCAGTCCCGTAGACTGTTGGATCGTTCGTAAGGTGCGTCAATTCAAGCAAGTCTAAAGTTATGATAAATGGTAACTGATGATTAGGGTCCCTAAAACTCTGGGTTTGCGGACCAGCCCCAGGAGGAGGATATCCAGGATAACTAGGAATTGGAATCGCATTTGGGATATTTTGAGCTCCTGGAAAACCAAGATTAACTGGACCATATTGGGGTTGCTGAGGTTGTTGATATGTATACCGAGGGTACAGTTGATACTGATAGGTTGGTTGCTGCAGAGCAGGACCGTATTGGTACTGTCCTTAGTATGGTTGTTGATTATATTGAGGTTGAGTGGTGACAACCGTACTTCCTACAGGCATCTGAACCGAAGTGTGGACCATGGGTCCAGACTGAGGTAAAGATGTATGAGGAGTAGATACAGGGACAGTAGAAACCGGAGTTGTCGATACTCCAGAAGAAGGTGGGGTAGATGGAGCAGATGTTATAGCAGTCACAACAGACGTTTGAGGCAGAGTACGAGGCATATTAGGCCTAGACTGAGAAACTACAGAAGGTGCAGACGTTTGAAAAGTAGACTGGACAGGTTGCTGGGATGAACCAGAAACCAAGGGTTGTCCGATTTGAGATGACAACTGCGCATTTGGTTGCAAGATCTGCTGGGATTGAGATGGATCCCACACTAAATTTGTTCTGGGGTATGGACCCATAACAGGTTGAGGATATTGAGGACCATAACCGGGTTGAGGGTGGCGGTCATATGTCTGGGTATGCCACTGCCCAAAAGATATTATGCGCTAGCTACTTCTGGCCATCTATGTTTAAAGATTGTATTATTGCGGTCCGAAAATGCCACAACTGCCAAATTTTTGATCGAAATATGCGCGCTCCACCTGCTCCTCTTCACCCTATCATTTTCGTTAGTCCTTTTTCCAAATGGGGTATCGATTTTATTACATGAAACCCTCACTCAGCTGGGGGGCATGCATATATTATCCTTACGGTAGATTATTTTACCAGGTGGGCCGAGGCGATGCCTACATTTGAGGCAGATGCCAAAACAACTGCGATTTTCATATTCAATGATATCATTACTAGGTTTGGTGTTCCACAAGTGATTATCACTGATCATGGGCGTCATTTTCGAAACGTTATGATGACTGAACTTACAGACCAGCTTGGCTTCCGTCATGATAGTTCAACTCCTTATTATCCACAAGCTAATGGCATAGTTGAAGCCATCAACAAAGTTCTTGTCATCATGATCTGACGAATCATTGGGATTCATCAGTCAAATTGGCACAACATGCTATTTTCAGCGCTGTGGGCGTATCGAACCTCGGTTAAAACATCAAAAGGTTTCACTCCTTTCCAACTAGTTTATGGTTTGGAAGCTGTGTTACATATTGAGTGCAAAATCCCATCATTGCGAATGGCCATCGATTAACTTCCAGCCACTTCCGAAGAGAAAGACGTTTGTTATACTTGGCTCAGCCTAATGAGAATCGCCGCGATGTTGATTAGCGATCGAATCTCATGCCAACGTATTAAAGCTCAGTATGATCGAAATGTGACCCCTCGAAATTTTTCGGAAGGAGATCTAGTCTTATTGTACGATCAAGCAAATGATAAATTAGGCGCTGGAAAATTGGTTCCTATGTGGCATGGTCCCTATGTTGTGAAGCGAAAGCTAGTGAAAGGGGCCTATGAATTGGTAGACTTTGACAGGGTCTCTTTAGGTAAACCCAAAAATGGTCTTTACCTGAAGAGGTATTATGCTTAAAAACGAGTGTGGATATTTTTTTAGTTAGGTTAGTTTTTCCTTCTAGCTAGTGTGTTTTAGATTTAAAAGTGTGCTTAGCTTAGAGAGTGAGTTTTGCGTCGTTATTCCTGCTTATCTCAGTTTTACGTTTGATGTCGTAGATGTCGACGCCTCTCCAAACATACATTGGTTTCGCTGATGGTGCTTGTCATAGTACATGGAATATTTCTTCCGCAGCTTGGGTTATCTATTCGCCCTCTAACCAGTTGGTATCTATGCATGGGGTAAGCCTCAGTCAAACAACAAACAACATTACAGAGTATAGTGCAGTGATTGAGTTATTATCTAAATCTATTTCGTTTGCGATTCAGAGTTTGATAGTGAGGTTAGTTTCTGAACTCGTTGTATTACAGCTTAATAGAGTATACGCCATTAGAAATCCAGTTTTATTAAGATTATTTTTGAGAGTGCGTCTCTTGGAACGTGAATTTGACTATATTGAATATCAGAATATTCCAATATCTTTAAATACATTAGCAGATGCAATTGCTTCTCAAATGTTAAGTAGACATGTGCGATAATCATACAAGTAAATTTAAAAAAACATTCCATAACATGTTTAACAAAACAAGCTGGTAATAATGATATCATATATATAGGAGTGTGTCAAAATAATACATCGTCCTCGATCATAGGTTGAAAAACACCTTATGATCGGAAAAAATGATAAGTACAAAAAGTAAAAATGTCATATGTGACTACAATAGGTGATTATCCCATCACTGGTGATGATCTCGATACGAAACCACTGCACGGGCCACCTTACAAAGGAACCTCATAAAAGGTCCTAGGACTCCAATCACATAGCGCTGAAGTCGACGAGGGATGTCATCTAACTGGTCTCGGGCATGTTCCCTGTCAGGTGCTCTAAATGGCTCTCCAACTCGGCCAAGGTCTCTACTGATTCGTCCTGTGGGGCTGGAGCCGGTGCAACTAATTGTTTCCTCTCGTAAGGCCAGAGAGCAGCTGGTCAACGTGGGCCCACATCTGCATTTGAAACTTTTTATTATTAGTTTTGGGATGATATAAAAACAACAAAAAAGTAAAACTAGGAAAAATGTTGAAAATGATTTTACCTGCATCATCCCATTGCTCTCCTGGCGGAAGAGCCATGTCTGGGTCTCCACGAAAATCAACCCCAACATAAGGAAAGTCCTAGATAGAAAAAACCTAATTTTCTAACCATTGGAAATACTTAGGTTTGAACCGAACGACCGTGGTCCCCTCATCAGGATGACAGGCCATAACTGCAACCCATCACATCAGTGTGGGATCTCGAGGAAGCCCAGCTCCAACAGTAAGGTGCTGTGGGATCAGCATCGGAACCCTCTCCATGCCAAAACTCACAACTATAGCCCCATAACCAAAGGTCTTTAGCTTTCTGTTTTTGGCCCTGGTCAGTTGGCCCTTCACATTGGCCAACACAACATCGCACCAGTTGAAAATGGTGCCTCAAAAGCAATCAACTGTCATCTACATCTGGGATCCATTGGCAATGTGTAGCGCTGCACTGCCGCAAAGTCTGGTAACTGTGAATGAAATAACCATGAGTTTAGGAAGGGATATGGTTTTGATATCTATCCCTTTGTCTCGGTTCTAGACATTGCAGAACTCTAGGTGAAGACTCTCGACAGATTGGCCACCTGCCCTGGGCCCAAATAGAGTCAAGTGTTCACCCTCCTGGGCAAACCAGTCAAGAAGTATATATCAGCCGGCTCGATTTTGAGTTGGTGTCCACCAATAAAGAATCACTAGTCCTGTATACTCCATTTATCAACCAGCCACTGCAAAAAGTCCACCTGGGCCCTCATGTCAGGTATGGCCCAGGACTTGTACAAGCCACATGCCTTCAATGCATCGATTGAAGGTTGATGATTCATTGCGGCGAGGTCCACATCCTCGTGCTCCCTTTCTCGCCAATCAAGCATGATGTATATCCTACAATCAAGTAAAAAGGTGAATTAGAATATGCAAAATTGATTTCATTGGGTATTTTTTGAGTTAGTTAGGATTTTGTAAACCTATGCGCGGGGTACGACCCCCTTGTTAGGGACAGTGCATGGGGTCCACACCTTGCCTTCACAACAGATGTGTACCCCCGAATTTTTTCCCATTGCAAAAAAGTCGGGGTATGCAGGTCCCCTGTGGTAAACCTGCGGGCCCCCACGCGCGGGTTTTTAAACCTAAAAACCTCCTAAAAACAAAATTTAAACCCTAAAAAACAATTTCAAACGGACAAAAATGAAGAGTAGGATGATGTGGATTACCTGGAGGAGTCGACATTCGATTCCGACGAACGGATTTTCCCCAATCTTCATGGGAAGTTTCTGGTCAAAATCCCTTTTTTCTCAACCAAATCTCAAATGGTAAAAATGAATGGTAAAGTCCTTTTATAATTTTTTTGGGTAAATAAATTCTAAATTTGTTTATGTTTCACTTTAAAAAGGTGTTTTTTGTGACATTTTTACCTATTATTAAACAAGTATGAGTAATGTTTGAGTTTTTGTTCACGATAACGGATTTTCAGGTGAAATCAATCATTTTCAATGAAAAACCATTAGAGTCACCTTTAAGCTCTTTTCTGGCTCCTAAAAACATGAAAAGATTGTTGATTTTTTCTTTTTAAGCTCGTTAAAATGGAACTAAAAAGATGGTCCTCTTACAGCCCTTTTCTGACCATAAAACACGAAAAGATTGCCAGGTTTTTGTTGTTTCAAATTCGATATTGGTCATAAAATGACGTGTCATTGATTGCTTTTTTACTTTTTCGGATCAAAGGCACTAATTACGAAAAGTATTCATTGGTCATAAAAGGTCAAGTGGTTCTCTCAAGTATTATTTTATACTTTTTTGGGCTTGGGAGACACAAATTTACGAAAAAGTCAACCCTGGAGTCTTCTTAAGTTTTTTCAGACTCTCTAAAAATGAAAAACGCCGAGTTTCTCATATACTGGACTCGTTAAATTTTGACAGTAAAGGACTTGTTCAATTACAAACAGGAACGGACCACTCCTTCTTAGTGTTCGAATTTAAACTATTTCGGACTCATCCGAAGGGTGAGCTTATAATCAAGCATATGTTATACACCTCAAGCTTGTAAAAAATAAAGAGGTACTTGCCAGAAATGGTGGGGGAAAGGAGAGAAAAATGAGCATGTTTGTCATACTTTGTAGCCACTCTTGAGCACGACACTTTCATTCACCTGGGTTGGCAAATCCTTTACCTAACAGTTGATTAAACCAAATTGAAAGTCTTCAGCCGGTTTCTGGGTATTAACTTTGGGTCAATCTTCACCAAACCATCTGTTGTGTTGTTATGTGTTCAAGAGGTCAGTGAGAATAAGCCATTCATCTGCAAAAATATCTGTCATTCCATCTTGACCATCCCTGAGTCAGTCCTTGCAACTAAATTTATTCAAACTTGATCTATGATTTCGTGTTGGGGGCTTGCCTACGATGGATTGCTTTCTATCGACTTTAGCTCTTTATCTAGAAAGATGATCTAGAGATCACCAGTACCTTGGGATCTACATGTCTCAATGGCAGGTTTCTCGTCTTCAACGATAGGTTACATCATTGACCTTCGATTGAAGGATTCCATGACATGTTCGACATCGACACATCTAATCACATCTCATGGATTGTACTGAGTACTTTGAGAGCCATTGTCATTATTGGTGGTTTCTCTCACACTTGTTAACAGTTTACATCATCGATTGGTAATCAAGTGGTTTCTACCATGTTCGACTTCAACACATTTATTCACATTGATAGAATCGTACTATTTCGAGGAGTAGAAATGAAGACCCTGGATCTAGTTTCCACCAACGAGGCTACAAGGAATTTTGTATTCATTATGTTGTAGACTATTCATAAACAGATGGCTGCATCCATACTATGTCTATATGTGCCTATATTTATGATGTATTACAAGATCGTTCCTATATCAGAACAATAGTTAGTTTTCTAGTTAGTTTTGATCTGAGTATGGGAATGCCTACCTCAGCGATGATATGATCGCATATATATATTTTCCACTTGAATGTTTTTACAGGTTCCAACCGGGCTCTCCGCAAGATAATCCTCCAAATGATAAAGTACTTCACTCTTCTTAAATGATAAATGAAATCCTCATCTACTACAGACTTCGCACTTTAGGGGGCAATCTGTTACACAAAAATATCGTCACCATGATTATTTGCAGTCAGTATGGGTCTATCATCACTTATACTAGCCTCCTAAGCAAGTCTCAGACCTTAGCTCTTCATGTCAAGCTTTGCAAATGAGAGAAAGACATTGAAAATCAATATTACTCTGGTTCCTCACTCTCTCCTACTTTTACCTGCGGACCCGCACCCTTTGTTCATATTATCCGCGTACCTGCATGCTCTGTCTGTAAAGGGGTGGGTGCGTACCCCTATAAAAGTCAAAAAGGCACAAGTTTATCCTTAAAAACTCAGTTTTGGGTTAATTCTAAATGCTTCTAGAAGGATTTTGACGTGGATTGTTCACTCCAAGGTGGTTCATGCATCCCAAAAGAGAAGGAGCTAATCCCTTGATAGGAGGAGTTATCCCTTTGAAGGAGGGCTTTATCCCTTTGAAGGAAGACCTAGTAACTTCCCTCCATTGGACTATAAATTAAGGCATTGGGTTAGTTGTTGGAGAGGTTAGAAGCTGAACATTTTGAGGGTAAATGCTGATGGAATTGGGACTTCCTAGTTAAAACTTGAGAGGATAGATCACATACCTTTTGGTTTCATTGGGAAGTGAGTGAAACTTGTCAAAGTAGAGGAGACTTCTTGTCGGACCTTGGGAGGAGCTTGTACAACATCAAGACACCAGTTGTAAAGTTCTTCTTCATTTGAATTAACACAAATAGATTCATTGTTCTCAACAAATTGTCTTATGTGGTTTGTTTCATAATCTTCTTGATCATTATGATGAATATGCTTTATGATATTGGCTTTTCAGGTGCTATTTAATTTGGTTTGCTTGTTTGTGTTTGCAGAATTACACTTCAAGGAATCTCATTCGGAGCAAGGGAGTGAGGCTTCCAAAAACTTGCATTGGACCCAAGGTAGGCCTAAAACACTTGTTTGCCTTTGTTTTAATTGCATATTTAGAGAAATATAGCTTTTGATTGGCTTGCTTGTCACTAGATATCTGTAGATACTAGGAATGTCGATCTTGTCTGCAACCTCGACTCATTCCGCGTGACAGCTAGGTTAGGTTTCATTAGATTAGATTACGTTAGGCTAGGCTAGGCTAGGTTATGCTACGCTAGGCTATATTATGTTAAGTTAGGCTAGGCTAGGTTGACTTAGGTTAGGATAGGCTAGGTTAGGGTATGTTAGGTTAGGCTAGGCTAGGGTAGAGTAGGTTAGGCTAGGGTGGGCTAGAGTAGGCTAGGCTACAGTAGGGCAGGTTAGGCTAGGCCATGTTAGGCTAGAGTAGGTTAGGCTAGGCTAGGCTAGGATAGAGTAGGCTAGCCTAGAGTAGGCTATGCTAGGCTAGAGTATGATCGAATAGAGTAGGCTAGGCTAAACTAGATTAGGCTAAGCTAGAGTAGACTATGCTAGGCTAGGATAGGGTAGGGTAAAGTAGGATATAGAAAACTAAGCTAGGGAAGGCTAGAGTAGGGTAGGGTAAAGCAAGCTAGGGTAGGCTAGAGTAGGCTAGAGAAGGCTAGGCTAAGTGAGGCTAAGCTAGGCTAGAGTAGGCTACACTAGGCTATAGTATGCTAGGGTAGGCTAGAGTAGGCCAGGCTAGAGTAGGGTATCCTAGGCTACGCTAGAGTAGGAGTAGGCTAGGCTAGAGTAGGTTACGTTAGGCTAGGCTAGGCTAGAGTACGCTAGGCTAGTCTAGAATAAATTAGAGTAGTCTACAGTAGATTAGGCTAGAGTAGGCTATGCAAGGTTAGGCTAGGATAGAGTAGGCTAGGCTAGAGTAGGCCCTAGTTTAGGCTAGGCTAGAGTAGGCTAGAGTAGAGTAGGCTAGGTTAGAGTAGGCTAGCCTAGAGTAAGCTAGGCTAGGCTAGGGTAGGCTAGTGTAGGGTAGGCTAGAGTAGGCTAGAGTAGTCTAGGCTAGGCTACGCTAGGATAGAGTAGGCTAGGCTAGGCTAGAGTAGAGTAGGATACAGTAAGCTAGGCTAGAGTAGGCTAGGCTAGAGTAGGCTAGAGTAGGCTAGGCTAGGGTAGGCTAGGGTAGAGTAGGCTAGAGAAGGCTAGGTTAGGCTAGAGTAGGCTAGAGTAAGCTATGCAAGGCTAGAGTAGAGAAGGCTAGAGTAGGTTAGGCTAGAGTAGGCTAGGCTAGGCTAGGCTAGGCTAGGCAAGAGTAGGCTATAGTAGGCTAAAGTAAGCTAGACAAGGCTAGTGTAGTCTGGGCTAAACTAGAGTAGCATATGCTAGAGTAGGCTAGGCTAGTTTAGGCTAGGGTAGCCTAGAATAGGCTAGGTTAAGCTAGACTATGATAAAGTAGGCTAGGCTAGAGTAGGCTAGGGTAGGCTGAAGTAGGCTAGAGTAGGTGAGGATAGAGTAGGCTAGGATCGACTAGGTTAGGCTAGAGTAGGCTATAGTATAGTAAGATAAAGTAAGCGAGAGTAGGCTAGGCTAGACTAGGCTAAGCTGGAGTAGAGTAGGCTAAAGTAGGATAGGCTAGAGTAGGGTAGGCAAGAGTAGGATAGAGTACATTAGGCTAGGTTAGGCTAAGCTAGAGTAGTTTAGGCTAGGATAGGTTAGGCTACAGTAGTTTAGGCTAGGATAGAGTACATTAGGCTAGGCTAGATTAGGTTAGGCTAGATTAAGCTAGAGTATGTTAGGCTAGAGAAGAGTAGGGTGGGTTAAGCTACGTTAGGTTAGGCTAGAGTAGGTTGGAATAGGCTAGAATCGACTAGAATAGAGTAGGCTAGGTTAAGCTAGTCTAGAGTAGGTTAGGTTAGAGTAGGCTGGAGTAGGCTAGGCTAGGCTAGGATAGAGTAGGCTGGGCTAAAGTAGGTTAGGCTAGAGTAGGCTACGGTAGGCTAGGGTAGGCTAGGTTAGGTTAGGCTAGGTAAGGCCAGGTTAGAGAAGGCTATAGTAAGTTAGGCGAGGCTAGGTTAGGCTAACTTATGCTAGGCTAGAGTAGGTTAGGCAAGATTTGGTTAGGTTAGGCTAGCTTAGGCTAGGTGAGGCTAGAGAAGGCTAGGCTAGGCTAGGTTAGGCCAGAGTAAGCTAGGCTAGGCTAGGAAAGGCTAGTCTAGGTTAAAGTAGGCTAGGCTAGGCTAGGTTAGGTTAGGCCAGAGTAAGCTAGGCTAGGCTAGGAAGGGCTACGCTAGGCTAAAGTAAGATAAGCTAGGCTAGAGTAGGCTAGGCTTAGCTAGAGTAGGGTATGATAAGGTAGAGCAGGCTAGGCTAGGCTAGGCTAGAGAAGGGTAGGTTAGGCTAAGTTAGGGTAGGCTAGAGCAAGTTAGGAGAGAGTAGGTTAGGCTAGGTTAGGCTAAGCTACCATAGTTTAGGCTAGGGTAGGTTAGACTAGAATAGGTTAGGATAGGCTAGAGTAGGCTAAGGTAGGCTAGGCTAGAGTACATTAGTCGAGGCTAGATTGGGCTAGGCTAGAGTAGGTTAGGCTAAGTTAGGCTAGAGTATGTTAGGCTAGAGTAGGCTAGGCTAGAGCAAAGTAGGGTGGGTTAGGCTAGAGTAGGTTGGAGTAGGCTAGAGTAGGCTAGAATGGGGTATGTTAGGTTAGAGTGGGATAGAGTAGATTAGGCTAGAATATGCTAGGTTAGAGTAGGCTAGGTTAGGCTAGACTATGATAGGTTAGGCTTGGTTAGGTTAGGTTAGAGTAGGCGATGCTGGGCTAGAGTAGGCTATGCTAGGATATGATAGAGTAGGCTAGGCTACAATAGGATAAGCTAGAATAGGCTAGGCTAGGCTAGGATAGAGTAGGCTAGGCTAGGTTAGGTTAGGCTAGGTTAGGCTATGTTAGACTAGGCTAGATTAGGTTATGTGAGAGTAGGTTAGGCTACATTATGCTAGGCTAGAGTAGGCTAGAGTAGGTTAGGACAGAGTAGGCTATGCTAGGCTAGATTAGGCTTGGCTTGATTTGGCTAGGCTATGCTAGGTTAGGCTAGGCTAGAGTAGGTTAGGCTACATTAGGTTAAAGTAGGTTTGTCTATGTCAGGTTCGGTTAGAGTAGATTAGGGTAGGTTAGGCTAGGCTTGAGTAGGTTGGAGTAAGAAAAAGTAGGCCAAGCTAGAGTAGGTTAGGTTAGGCTAGAGTAGGTTAGGTTAGAGTAGATTAATGTAGGTTAGGCTAGGCTTGAGTAGGTTGGAGTAAGAAAAAGTAGGCCAAGCTAGAGTAGGTTAGGCTAGGCTAGAGTAGGTTAGGTTAGAGTAGGCTATAGTAGGATAGGCTAGAGTGGGCTAGGATAGGTTAGGTTAGGTTAGGCTAGACTAGCCTAGGCTATGCTAGGTTAACCTAGGCTAGGCTACACTAGGCTAGCCTAGGCCAGGCTATGTTAGGCTAGGTTGAGCTAGGTAAGGCTAGGTAAGGTTAGATTAGATTAGGCTAGGGTAGGCTAGAGTAGGCCAAGTTAGGCTAGGCTAGGTTAGTTAGGCTAGATTAGGCTAGAGTAGACTAGGCTAGGCTAGAATAGGCTATATTAAATTAGGTTAAGCTAGAGTAGGCTAGGTTAGGCTAGAGTAGGGTAGGGTAGGGTAGGGTAGAGTAGACTAGGCTAGCTTAGAATAGGTTGGGCTAGGCTAGAGAAGATAAGGCTAGGTAAGGTTAGAGTAGGCTACACTAGAGTAGTCCAGAATATAGTAGTCTAGGCTAGAGCAGACTAGGCTAGAGTAAGCTAGACTAGACTAGACTAGGCTAGGCTACACTAGACTAGGCTAGGCTTTAATAGGTAAGGGTAGGCTACCTTAGAAAAGAGTATTATTGGTTAGGTAATAGTAGGCTAGGTTAGGCTGTGTAAGTGAACCTAGGGTAGACTAGGCTAGGGTAGGCTACAATAATGTAGGCTAATCTATGTTATGCTAGGTTAGGCTAATTGAGAGTAGGCTAAGCTAAGCTAGGATAGAGGAAACTGAGGTAGAGTAGACTAGGCTAGACTAGAGTAGGCTAAAGTAGGCTAGGTTAGGCTAGGTTAGACTAGGGTTGACTAGGCTAGGAAAGTGTAGGCTAGGTTAGGCACCAATGGCCTAGGCTAGGCTAGGCTAAGTAGACGAGTTTGGAGTAGGTTAGGCTACAGTAGGCTAGGGAGTTTAGGAAAGGCTGGAGCAATGTTGCACGAAGCGGCCCCCCCCAGGGTTCCAAGACATGAAACACTTCCCGCAAGGAAGCGCTTAGGAAGCTTGGCTAGAAGCGCGCTTCCGAAATTCGGAAGCGACACTTCCGAATTTTTTGTCGCTTCCTGGAAATTTGGAAGCGTGGTACGGAAGCGCCGAAGCGCCTTCGGGCATCAGAAGCTTGGCGCTTCGGAGGAGGAAGTGTACGCTTCCCATACGCTTCCGTCTGCTTCCAGAAAAGCGTTTAGAAAATCGTTTTTTTTTTCAATTTTTTTTTTTAATTCTAGGTGAGTTTGCTTGTTGGGGGTGGGTCCACCTGGGGTTAGGGTGATGAATGAAGGAAAAAAAAAATATAAATATAGCAGATGCTCCCTCATGGTAATGTTAAATTCTTAAAGTAAAAGTGACATTCTCCTTTATTTTTCATTTTCATCCTTTTACTTAAATTTTTAACATTACCATGAAATGACTCAGGATGTTTCAGAGTGGTTCCAGACTCATTGGACTTCATATGGAGAAAATAGAATTTCATATCATATTCAAAAATTCAACAGACTTAACATTTTCAAGAATTCAGGATCAAATGGGATTAGTGGGCATTTCATTAGATTATATCAAGTATGAAGGAATGCGATTAACATTTAATCAAGAGCACCAAGCCCTATATGTACCCTAGTGTTGGTGGTGTTAATTGTTGAAACTCCTTTGTCACGCGGCATGCCCTTAGCAAAAATTACCTTTCAATCAAGTCAAATCATCGATCAAGCATGTTAAGCTTTTTCTACCATATTTTAAGTCTTGAATTAGGTAGTTTGATCAAAATTGGCCAATGTTGACTAATATCCTTAGACAATCGAGGTAGAGCAAAGGCTAGACAAGAGGAGAAGAATCTAGATTCTAGATGGTTGATGCATCTAAATGGTTGATGCTCTGAATAATTAATCATTTATGTACATGGATGTTATATCTATCTTGATTTATGCAAAATATGCATGGTTTTCATGTCTTCTACAATTAATTTTGTATTGGGAGATTGTTTGTTTTGAGTATAAATGCAAAAAAATATAAAATAATATTATATGTATATATATATATAGCTGACGCTTCTGCGGATGCTTCGCTTCCTAGATTTTTGGAAAATGATGCTTCGGCATCCCCGCTTCCAAAAACGCTTCCGCTTCGTGCAACATTGGGCTAGATTTGAGTAGGCTAGTCTATGCTAGGCTAGGTTAGGATAAGCTAGTCCAGCCTAGGATAAACTAGGATAATCTACACCATGCTAGGTTAGACTAACCTAGAGTAGGCTAGACTATGTTATGTCGTAGTAGTTTAGGCTAGAGGAAGGTAGGGTAGGGTAGGGTAGGTGATACTAGAGTAAGCTTGACTAGGGTATGGTAGAGTAGGCTAGGCTAGGCTAGAGCAAGGTAGGGTACACTAGGGTAGGCTAGGTTAGGCTAAGAGAGAGTAGACTAAGCTAGGTTAGAGTAGTCTGATCTAGGATAAGGTAGATAAGGCTAGGCTAGAGTAGTTTATGCCAGAGTTGGATGGGATAGGGTAGAGTAGGTTAGGTTAGGTTAGAGTAGGTTAGCATAGGCTAGATTATGTTAACCTCTCGGTTAGGTTAGAGTCTGCTAGGAAAGAGTACTCTAAACTAGAGTAGTATAGACTAAGGTAGATTAGGTTAGGATATGATACCATATAGTAGGCTAAGATAGGTTAGGCTAGAGTAGGCTATGCTAGATTAGGGTAGTCTAGGGTAATCTAAGATACTATTTTTGAGTAGGCTAGGTTAGGCTAGACAAAAGCAAGTAAGGCTAGAGAAATTTAATCTAGGCTAGGCTAGGCTAGAGTTAGGCAATTTAGGCTAGGCTAGGCTAGGCTACAGTAGGTTATTTTAGACTACATTATGTTAGAGTAGGTCAGCATATGCTAGGCTAGGTTAGGCTAGGCTTGTGTAGGCTAGACTATGTTAGAGCAGGCTAGGGTATGTTCGGTTAACCGAGCCTAGAGTGGGCTAGGCTAGGTTCAAATAGCCTAAGTTATGCTAAAGTAGGTTAGGCTATTTTATTCTAGAGTAGGCTATGATAGAGTAGCCTATGATATTCTAGGCTAAGCTAGGATAGAGTAGACTAGGTCATGTCATGCTAGGCTATGTCAGGTAAGAGTAGGCTAAATTAGGCTAGAGTATGCTAGGTAGTGTACACAAGGCTAGAGTAGGCTAGGCTAGTCTAGGCTAGGCTAGGTTAGAGTAGGTTAGGTTAGGATAGGCTAGGCTATGCTAGGATAGAGTAGGCTAATCTAGTTTCAGCTATAGAAAGCTAGGCTAGGCGAGACTATATTAGGCTAGGATGGTTAAGAGTAGGCTAGTTTAGGAAATAATAGGCTAGACTAGGCTAGAGTACGATAGTGGAGGGTAGGGTAAGCTAGGTTAGGATAAGCTAGGGTAGACTAAGCTAGTCCAGAGTAGTCTGATCTAGGATAGGGTAGAGAAGGCTAGGCTAGAGTAGTCTGATCTAGGATAGGGTAAAGAAGGCTAGGCTAGAGTAGTCTAAGCCAAAGTAGGTTGGGCTAGGGTAGAGTAGGTTACTGTAGGATAGAGTATGTTAGGCTAGGATAGAGTAGGTTGTCATGTACGTTAGGCTAGAGTCTACTAGGCAAGAGTACTATAAGTGAGAGTAGTCCGGGCTAAGGTAGTTTAGGTTAGGATAGGATACCATAAAGTAGGCTAAGCTAGGCTAGTCTAGAGTAGGCTATACTAGAGTAAGGTAGGCTAGGGTAGGATAAGCTACTGGGATTGAGTAGGCTAGGATAGGCTAAATTAGGTTATGCTAGAGTTGGGCAATTTATGGTAGGATAGTCTAGGATCGTGTAGGGTGGATTAGGTTAGGCTGGGCTAGAGTAGGTTATTTTAGAGTATAGACTATGTTAGGGTAGGCTAGCATATGCTAGGCTAACCTAGGCTAGACTAGGCTAGGCTAGGCTTGTGTAGGCTAGAATATGTTTGAGTAGGCTAGGGTATGCTAGGCTAACCTAGGCTAGAGTAGGCTAGGCTAGCTTTGAGGAGCCTAAGCTATCCTAAAGTACGTTAGGATATTTTATGCTAAAGTAGGCTATGCTAGAGTAGCCTAGGATATTTTAGGCTAAGATAGGCTATAATATACTAGGTCAAGCAAAGCTAGGCTACATCAGGTAAGAGTAGGCTAAGCTAGGCTAGAGTATGCTAGTCAGTCTACTTAAGACTAGTGTAGGCTAGGCTAGTCTAGGCTAGGCTAGGTTAGAGTAGGCTAGGTTAGGATAGGCTAGGTTAGGCTAGGATAAAGTAGGATAATCTACAGTATGCTAGGTTAGGCTAACTTAGAGCAGACTAAGATAGGCTACGGTAGAGTAGTATAGGTTAGAGAAAGTTAGACTAGGGTAAGCTAGGCAAGACTAGAGTAGGCCTCACTAGGGTAGGGTAGAGTAGGCTAGGCTAGACTAGGCTAGAGTAGGTTAGGATAGGCTAGTCTACAATAGTCCAGGCTAGGAAAGAGTAACCTAAGTTAGGTAATAGTAGGCTATGCTTGGCTATAGAAGGGTAGACTAGAGTAGGGTAGGGTAGGGTGGGGTAGGCTAGGTTAGGCTAATATAGAGTACACTAGGTTAGGCTAGATTAGTCTAATGTATGATAGAGTAGAGAAGGCTAGGCCATAGTAGTCTAAGCCAAATTAGGCTAGACTAGGGCGAAGTAGGTTAGGTTTGGCTAGATTAGGTTAAGTTAGACTAGAGTAGGCTAGCTTGTAGGTTAGGATAGAGTATGCTATGCAAGAGTATTCTAAGCTAGATTAGTATAGGGTAAGGTAGGCACCTACAAAGTTATGTACCTGCAAACATTTAGGGTAGCTCCCTAGTATCAAGTCCCAATTAGACCTCACACCATTTGGTGTAGGAGTCCCATTCAGTATAAAGGCTCGGTTTCCAAATTCCTAAATATTTTACTTGGCTCTAGCTATCAGCAAAAGAGAGGAATGAAATGGTGTCTTCAAAAAGAAAGGGGGTGTTGAAGAATATAGGGCATATGACATTAATAAGATTCTTCTAGACTTGATAGCAATTTGTGAAGTGCTTTTTTCAATTTGTCTTAGCTTGATATTATTCTTATTATTAGTGCATGTGTTTACTTCATCAAACTATTATCAAAACAAAGGGACGAGAACTAAAGAAGTTGGCATTCTATCAGGGCCAAAGCCTCTCTCTCTTGGAGAGGAAAACCTACATGCGGTTCTTCTTATAGAGATTCCAATTGATGAACACCAAGACCTTGATACTTGACCCTCTCTTCCACTCGAAGAACAGGACACCATTCTTTGTCCTTGTCACTACTTATATCATCATTATTGTTGCACTATTGAGATCTTACATTCATCGGCATACCATTGAGATCTCCATTACTTGATACAATGTATTCATTAAGATCATGATTATCATTGTCCAAATGCTGAGATAAAGTGTCATGTGATCTTCATCAAGACTATGATTGTGCACTTCTTGCATGGAGATATTGTTGTTTCTTCAAGATTGTGCACTCCTTGCACCGAGATACTGTAGTGCTGCTTCGATATTGTATTGTACTTCAAGACAGTGATCACTTGAGAAACACTTGACCATTGTACTCACCTAAGGTTATGAGCCACTTTGTCATCCGAGAAACTACATGTATCCTTCTTCACTAAAAACTTGAATGACTATGTCACTTTACTTGATCGAGATTTCATATAAGCATGTGAGGATGTCTCTGTGATTATCATCAAGATTTCAGAGTATGCTGAGGTTCTATTCTCTTCCACAGTTACAAATACTTGTTTGAGTTCCTTAGTTTCTATGGTGACCCCAAGAGTGTATTTATAATGTGTATCTTTGTAAATAAGTCAATGTCTCACCTTGAATTGTTGTGTCTCCACATATAAGCGGATGTGTCATATAAATATATTCTGAATCCGACTTAACTGATCTCTTCATCGTTTGTTTTGCAGGCTTCTTCTTTGAAGGATGGTGCTTGCCTTGGGGGATTGCTTGACACTAGGTTGACTCATGTTTATTACATAAATGCTCAAGAAGAGTTCCTCAATATAATTCTGACTCTTTGAGTTTCCTAGACCTATAGAATGAGCTAGAAACTCATTCATATAATTTATAAAAATAATATTTATTTTTCTTGACAAGTACAAAGGTCAAAATTACATTGACAAATATCAAACCTAGTTACCCTTTTCTTCAACACTCCCTCTCAACTAGGGAGATATTTCTAATGGTACTTGGTCATTCTCAATATGAAGAATTTCTCATAAGAAGAATCAGATTGGTAATTCCATCTGTATAGCATCATATCAATCAACATTGTCATAGTGCAAGTCCTTGAATAAGAGCTCCATCTCTCCATGTGACCATGAGCTACAATTTTGGTGAGACCAATGATTTATAGACACCTTTATCATTGTCTCTCAAGGTACATAGCCACCCGAGTGTTCACTGAGTATGACCTTATGGAACTATTGTTATCTTGGGTTCCCAACCCTCAAAGAATATTGGTCCTCCTATCTACTCTTGTCCTGGATTCCCTACACATCCTCAAAGAGTCTTGAATGCCAGATGATTATCTAATCCTCGACCCATTATTTATTCCCAAGTGAAGACAACAATGTTTTTCTACCATGTGTCTACATTTCCATTCAAGGCCTTGATCTAGACTTACGGTTGTTAATCATGGTCTAGTGCATGACACATGATATGGAAAAACACAATTGTCACTCCTTTGTAATCATGGGTGATCTTAATTCAAACTCCTTCTTGATCAAGGACTTTTGACAGCTCCCTCTTACCAAGGTATTCTATTTTTCATTAACATCTTCTTCTTCGTGGGTCCTTTAGTTTCCTTATCAACTTCTCCCCTTAATGTCACAAAATTTAGTTGAGCTTCTTTCTTGTATGGCATAGGCCATACATCACTTTCCTCCTTAGTTCGTCACACCATTCATTTATTCATGAAATGTGGCCTTCCTGATACATAACTAGAACCTTTGTGATATGGCTACTTCGTCATCATTGTTTCTTTCATGGATTTCCATCCACCAGATAAATGCTAGTCGTACTTGTACTTACAACTCTTGTTCCAGTAGCCTTGCATGAACTCATCCAGATATTATTCATCAAATCAAAGCATAACATTAAATTAAATAGTACCTTATGGGATGACTCTTCATCATGAAATCTTCCTATGGGTATCAACATCCTACATACATGTTGACACATCTCCCAAATTTATCCATTGTCAAAGGTCTCCTTCTTTTTCAGACTTTCATCAGACCCTTCATATCCTTCTCGGGGATTTCCTAGTCGAATCTTCTTAGTCTATTAGATGTTGATTGCCTTCATCATGGTAGCATATCTCACGATCTCTTCATTCCTTACTTATTCCATTATAAAAGATCCCAACCAGAGTTTATATTCAACCACCTCATACTTCATATGAGGACATATTATGTTGACTTCATCTTAGTGTGACTTTATGCCTTCCTGCATCCATTTAGAGGAGGAGATCATTTTTTCTCTTGATCATGCTTGTCAAGATAGAAGTAATGATCCATGTTACAATCAACCATATGACAAGACATCGTAATATTAAACACAAGAATACCTACCTAATTTTACCTCTAGGTCATCTAGGCTTCTTCGAGCAACTTCCTTGATTGAAAATATTTTTAATCCCTTGTTTTGCTTCATTTCTCATGTCATCACACCATCATCCCATGAAGTCCATCTAGAAAATTTTTCCTTCTTGATGTATGATGAGCCTTGTGCTAGATGACTTTATCCTTTCCTTCAATGTCCAATGAGGCTCTCAAGAGCTATATCCTTCGAGTTTGACTGCCATAGATTCTGTCCTTCATGATTCCTTGGTGATGTCATGAGATCTTGTTTCTAATGCTTCCATGATGCCACTATGCATCTTATTATCATGATAATATCTATAATGCAAGATTTAGGAGCTTAAGATATGACCTTTTTCTGAGGGATATTATCTTACTCATAGGAGAGTCAAAATTTGAAAAATTATCTATGTTATCTCAAACATTTTAAAATTTTTAGAATTTGAAACTTTACAGAAAAGGCATATAAAAAATTATAAGATGTCTCTTTTAAATATGATCTTAAGATTATTCACAAACCATATTTTCCATATCATACCACTAAAAATATAGTGAAGCAAAGACTATAATTTTTACCACTTGTTCTATGATATTTTTTCATCAACATCTAAAACATTTTGTTGTCTATAACTTCCTATAAGAAGACTTATAGAAAAAATTCCAATATGACTAATTTATATTGAATTTCAGGATGAATCACACAACTTATATTACATTGTCTATATCTCTAAAAGTGTAGTGAATGATAACTAGAAGTTTTGACCATTTATTTCATGACATTTATCACTAGGCTCCTCAAAATTTAATGTTTGAAACTTCCCTCAAAGAAATTTATGCAAATAATTCCAAGATATTTTGATTGGAGGTGAAAAACCATAGGATCATAGCTCCAATACTACATTTTAATAGCCAAATTCCTTGAAAATATTAAAAATTTAAAAAATATAGGTGACTTTTATGGGGAAACCTAAATTTACAATCCATATAATGTACATTAAAAAATAGGATGCTTCTACAAATGAATATCCTTTATTATAAATATGCAAGTGGGATGACATAATGTACCACTAGGCCAACATAACCATAACAAATAAACTATTCTTATTGCTTATGTTACAAAAGGGGTCTTAGGGATTCATAAAATAATTTATAACAATATTACTACAAAATTCAATCTTGAGTAAAGACATATATTGTATCTAACAATGAAATGTGAATTCCACCTTTTGTAAATTCAATGTGGGAGTAAAATGATGAAACTTGCATTGACATTAAGTGGGGCAGTGCACAAACCAAGTGAGTATGGTTAGTGACAAACTAAAACTACAAAATCATATGAAAATGGTTAGTGGTAAACCACAAAGCACCAAACTTTGTGATAAATTTCTAAGTTTAACTCACATTAAGTGGTGAATTGATGATGATTTTCAAACTTAAAATTTCAAAAACATGAACAAATTTTCCAAATGGGAAATAAAATTCTATAAATAGTAGACTTCAATAAAAAACATCACATAATGGATCATGATAATCTATAGATGGAATGATTCAACAAATAATATGACAAATGGACATCAATAGTCCATAGAGTACATGCATATATCTCATCATTTGTGATAGATTGGAATTTGGGAGCTTTATTTTTTTTCTACTTACCATATTTTGTGCAACATCCATGGATTTTGCATTTGAGTAGCACCAATGAGACACCTAGTTTTCTATTCACTTATCATTTGGTACCATTATGGTTTAATGTCTTGTATTTGAATCACACACATGATACATGATTGGGATGTTGATTAACACTATTTGTGTCATATTGTTGAATTTTTTATGGGAAATGTGTTTACTTTGATGGTCATTTCCCCTAGAAAGGGACATTTACATCCTTCTACATTACAACTTGGAATTTGATTGGGTTCTTAGGAATTTCTAGCGAGTTGTTATAATTGTATCTAATTCCCTTCTCTTCATTAACTCACATCATATTGGTGTATATATCAGTGAGAAAATTGTAGGAATTCTAGCTTGCATGTTTATCTAGTGGGTTTTTTCCACATTTTGTGAGTTCTCAATATGTAGAATTGGCAAGTTTTCGGATACTTATTCGTTGAGTCTCAACTTAAGATTTTCAACATAAATACTTGAATATGATATCAACTTATACACCATTGTTTTTTCCTTGTTGTTATGGTTGTCCAAACTTATGATTAAGGAGGTGATGAAGGAGAAGTTAACATCAAGACTTAGGAGGTCTTATGGCATTTACTAAAGGGAGTGGGTTTCCTTAATTTTATTTAAAGTAATGTAATTAAAAATAAGAATTTGGTTTTCTATTTAAATATTCTTTTATTAGAGATATAGGGGATTAATTCCCCATTGAAAAGTAATATATTATTTAAGGACAATTGTTGAGAGAGTTAGAAGTTTTGAGATTAGAATAGATGCTTTATTTTCCTAGATGATTTGATCCAACTTTACAGGATGTCAACAAGCCATCCTTATTGTATATACGCATAAGGAAATACATCATCCACATAATTATTCAATGATGTATTAGCCTCAACATGAAGAAGTATATGAGCATGGAGAGCATAAGGAGTCGGAGGAAGAAGAAATTAGATCAAATCAGAAGACTCCTTCATTGTATGTTCAAAAATATTACCCTAAATGTCAAATTCTAGGAAATAATGAGGTAGGTGTTCAAACAAGAAGAAATT
>APFE031665885.1:0-11592 GCA_000404065.3 Pinus taeda
CCAATATCAATATCTAGTTTAGCAATCACATCAACATGATAGTAAAATGCAGATAGAACATAAACATAAATAGTAGAAGACAAGCCAAGACAAGAGGACACAAGATGTGGCAACAACCAGGGACAAACCCCAATGTGGGGAAACCCTTGATCAATTCTTCTTATATTCTTCAATAGTTTAGTAGAGAGGGATAGTACAAAATTTACAAATCTGATAATTTATGACAGTAGCAGTAAAGCCCTAACCAGAAAAGTCAACCCTGGTCAAACAGGGCATAATTCTTCCTTAAGCAGCTCGGTCAAACCCAATCAACTTCAACCTCCAACAACAAACCCAAACAGTCCAAAACAACCCTGAAAAGTCCACTCAAATGTTGGTTAACGAAAGTCAAACTGCAACTAGCAGCTAGGGCAATCAACGTTGGTCAAACCAAAGATCAGATCACCTCAATTTCTATGCCAAAATCTGCGGCTTGCCAAGGAGAAGCAGCCACACCTAAAGCGCAATCAAAGAGAGGTCAACACTAGTTAACACAACCCAAAACAACACCTTTGTACTTCGGTCAAACCTGGTCAACACAGCTAAACAGAAAATCCTCCTTCCTTCGCACGTGTGAGAGAAAGATGCCCTAATCTGTGTACCCAATCAAGTGAGGAGAGAGAGATGAGTGAAGATGAGATGATGGAATAATGACTTTACGTCTCCTCCTTTTATATGCAACGTTGAGGATGAACTGGGGGTAAAAATGCCTGTTTTGATTGCTGGCCGACCTTGACAATTTGTCAATAATACAAATAAATTCCTATCTTCATTTTTATATGTCGGAATCAGATGATCTTTCGATCAATGCTACACCTCTCGGAGAGAGAAATCCAAGAAAAATATCAGCTGTCATAAATAAGGTGACCCATATGGAGTTTGGCCCTATTTTCCAATTTTAACAATATTTCAGGGTGGGGGGGGTGAGCGCATGGGTCAAGTAGCAACAAACTTGGAGAGTAAAGAGATGGATGTGGGTTCAAAGAACTAAAGGAGACTAACTTGTGTCCCTTAGACCTCCAACCCTCACATCCTTCAATCTTCAAAGATGGGATAGAGGAGCGAACTTAGCATAAGTCATCTCAAAATAACTTGATGAGAGTTCCAATGAGGCTAGGAACATTTTTAGCTTCAAGGACTAGGGCAGACTAACTCATGTAACCAAGAGGCTTGGGCTATGTGCTTTACAATTTTCAAGGATAAATAAGAGAGGTAGCTTAACTTAGATCGCGTCAAGAGAACTTAATGAAAAACCTTGTTCAAGGAGAATAAAGAGATAAAGATACCAACAAGTTGTGGTGAATATTTGATAACCATTATCCATCCATAATAAACAAGATTGGAAGAAGTTAACTCACATTGAATAGCTCATATCATCAAAGTTCACCAATATTTATCCATGAAAAGAAGTCTATCCACATCAACAAAGACTTCCTCATCAAGATCTACCAATATCCATCAAGAAGAAAGAACCATCCATGTCAACAAAATCCTTCCCACAGTCACTCTACTTATTCCTCCATTGCCAAAATTAAGAAAGAAGACAAATTTAGAAATTTAAGACTTGCAAGGGATTTCTCCTCCAATCCAATCATGAGAAAATGAGAGGAAGTGTCTTTCTCTTTATAGGAGAGAATCTCATCTTTTTCTTACATTAAAATGATACTTTCCTAACATAAAGATTGTAATCTAGCCTATTTTGGGAGGGGGGGTAAAATCCCTCTTGCTCAATGAAATAATGTAAAAATTGTTGAAATGTGTAGCTTGTGAGTTACTCACACAATCCTTGGGGTATTGGGCTTGTGTGGAGTTGACCAACTTTGTGGGCAATGTACCCAAGTGGTGGGTTTTGTACTCGAAGTTGTGGGCGCAAGACCAAGGTGAAAATTGATTGTTTATTCATTGGAAGCATGAGGGGCACCCTTGAAGGGCTAAGGGGCACCTAGGGCTTCAATGATGTGGGTCAAATCAAATGAAAGAATTTTATTTCTATGGAAAATGGTGGTTGAGCAAGTTTTACTTAGGTCAACTTGAGCATAAGTCCCGACACTTGTGGAAAGGGACCCTAATTAGATCACTATAAATAGAGATGAGGTTAATAACATCACAAGAGCATATCTTCTCAAGCAAGAGAAGCCAAAGTAGTTGTTGACCTCAAGAGCTGAGCTAGATAGAAGGATGTGTTTTGGTTATGTTTTGTGATCAAGGATGAAATTTTGTGCATGCAAGCTGTGGAGAATCTCTGTGATTAGGTCCATAATTTCCTTGCTTCCAATTTGCGTTATAGGATGAGTTATCTATAGCTATTAAGAGAGGGTCGAGACTCCCTTAAGATTTTGTGCATGAGGTCGTGAGGGTGTAATGCTAGCTTAGTAAGGGCCGAGCTCATTTGGAATGGAGCAAAGGAGATTAAGATGACCTTATGTCGAGTTTGGGAACTGATATGATGGTGATGTGAGGGCCAAGTTCCTTGAGGTGATGCACAAGTTTTAAGGGAAATCTGAATTCTAGTTAGGGCTTAGTTTATATTACATAGGACTAAGTTCCTTGCAAGCAGAGCAAAGGTTGCAAGGAGGATACGTGGCTATGTTTTCAAGGAGAAGAAGTGCTGGGTTGATGAGGAGTAAATGTTTATCCAAAAGGTGTTTGAACTTTGGACAGTGTGTTATCTTGCCCTAAACTCTGTGATATTTGGTGTGTCAAATTCATAGATGTGTGGGTTGCCAAGAAGCCATACGTTTTGTTATCTTTGGAGCAACAAAGAGATAGTTTTAGGGTAGACTTATTGTGCCCTAAGTTTGGTGAGTTCAGGAAGAGATTCATTTGTGTGAAGGTAGCTTGAGAAGACCCTACGAAGAGTGATCTAAGGAGCAGCTAGACATTGTTAGAGGGCAACCTGCGTTCAGTCATTCTAGGAGCAACTAGAGTGTTGATAGAAGGTAGATTGGTCAACTGAAGATACAAACAATTTTGAATTTGCAGAAGTACTTGTGAACGTTCTTTCAACAAGTAAGTCAGTGTGTCTTGTTCAAGGGAAGTTTGATTGTCATAATTTGTTGACATCAAGCCCTAGTTGTTCTTGTATCAAGGCTAATTGTAAGGGCCATGATCCATAGTATGGGAGCCCTTACGTTTGTTGTATTGAAGTTGTAATATAACAAGTTTTGGGTTGAAAAATTCTCTCGTGTACTACATTGATTCACTATGTACATTTTTCGCTATGAAAAGTGCTTGTGTTGTAGAATTTTAGTGTGCTTGTTATTGTGTCTTGGACATAAATCTGATTCTGAATTGCCAAGGAAACATCAACATGGTATCATAGCTACTTTGAAGGGACAATTGAATCAGAGTGTGCACATCGAAGCAACTTTAAGGACCCGTGAAATTGCCTACACATGGAGCAAAAGGTTCAACTGAGAACATAGAAATGTGGTCTTGATTGGCCAGGTGATGAGATAGGCTGGGAGTTTTGGTGGATTGGTGGGGAACCTGGTGAACAACAATTTGTTCTGTGGCAGGTTATAGATCATGGACTTCCAATGACTTGTCAAAGATTGTTGAGACCACTGAAGAGGTGTTATGAACGAGTTAGCTCTGTGTGAAGGACGAGATAATAGCAAGCTAGTATCTTCATTGGGTTGTGAATCTTCACATCCGACATTGGAGTCATGTGCACGTGAGGTATTTGACCCAAGAGGATGAGATCGCTTGTTGAGTTGAGTTACGGTGGCCTAGAGTGATTATACCCAGTGTTCGACCACAAGTCAGATTGACTTTGGAAGGATACAAGTTCAGTAGTAGGGTGAGCCAATGAAGGTTGTATAGACTTAGAGGGATTCTAACTTCAAAGGGAGATTACGAAGGATTGTCAACTGCGCTATGGAAGTTTGAATCATCAGGTTTTGATGATATCGAGGCAAGGACACTATCAAGAATATAGTGTGGTTCATCCTATATGGTCGCTGCAGTGGTGGACACCAGAGATTGGGCTAGTGTCGCTGATGATGACAATATACTTCCGAGTAGTGGAAGTGCCTCCCTCGCTAAGAGGGAGTGTTGAAATGTGTAGCTTGGGAGGTACTCCCACAACCCTTGGGGTATTGGGCTTGTGTGGAGATGACCGATGGAAATGGAGCTTCATGGGTAATGTACCCAAGTGGTGGGTTTCGTACCCAAAGTTGTGGGAGCAAGACCAAGGTGAAAATTGATTGTTTATTCATTGGAAGCATGAGGGGCACATTTGAAGGGCTAAGGGGCACTTAGGGCTTCAATGATGTGGGTCAAAGTCAAATGAAATAATTTTATTTCTATGGAAAATGGTCTTTTGCCTCAAGTTTTGCTTAGGCCGACTTGAACATAAGTTATGACCCTTGGTGGAAAGGGACACCACTTCATATAAATAGAGATGAGGTTAAGATCGTTTGATATGTCACAAGAGCATATCTTCTCAAGCAAAGACAAGCCAAAGTAGTCGCTAACCTCAGGAGTCGAGCTAGATAGGAGAAGGAGGACGTGTTTTGGTTTTGTTTTGTCTCATGTTTTGGTACATGTCAAGAGGAGGGAAGTTGGTTGAAAGTTTGTGCATGGTTCTCTGATCAAGGACAAAATGTTTTGTATTTTAGTTGTGGAGAATCTCTATGATTAGGGTATGAAATTTTCGTGCTTCCAATCTATGTTGTCGAGACTCACTTAATATTTTGTGCATGAGGCCGTGAGGGTGTAATGCTAGTTGAGTAAGGGCCGAGCTCATTTGGAATGGAGCGAAGGAGATTAGGATGACCTTATGCTGAGTTTGGGAGCTGATATGATGGTGATGTGAGGGATGGGTTCCCTAAGGTGATGCATAGGTGTTAATGGTAGTCCAAACTTTGAGTTAGGGCTGAGTTTATCTTACATAGGACCGAGTTCCTTGCAAGCTGAGCAGAGGTTACAAGATATGTCACACGGTTCGAGTTCGACAACGATTAAGTTCGATTCGAATTCGAGTTTTCTGATCAGGTTCGAATGAGGTTCGGCATTAGGTTCGACTATACATATTTTTCAATATATATATATTTATATATATATAATGACTAGTTACTGAACACAACCTCGTTTGCTTTTAAGATTGCAATGCTAAAGGGGCACTGATTCAAAGAAGTTTTGAAATCCTACTAATTAGTCAATGGCACAGGTCTTTGGGAAAATAATTTACTAAACATGAAAAGTCTGCATGTGCCATGTCCGATTGGTTTTTATTTTTATTTTTAAATAAAATAAGGTTCTGTGGTTTTCTTTTCAATAAATAAAATAATGTTTTGTGACTAGTGTTTTAAAGATTAAAATAGTTATATAAATAGATGATTGATAAATGCGGATGGTATGATTGGAAAAGTGATCAAGTGATTAGTATGACTGGAAAAGAATATTTTATTTATTACTTTTGGAGCTAAAATGATGATTTTGGTTTATATAAATTATCAATATTTTGTTTGAACTAGTGGAATTTGTTCACTAACTAACTAAAAATAAAAATAACTAAAAATAAAAAACAAAATAACTATTTAACACTTTTCAAATATCTCTTTTCATTCAGATTATTCAAATATTTTACCAATACTTTACCATTTATAATCTTATAAAATAAATAAATAAATGCCCCGAGTAAAATGAGATATTAACTAAATTCCGTTGTCGTTCTTGTTCAACCCTGATGACTTCAAAACCTTATAGGTGAAGGCATAGTAGCAGAGGAATATATATCAAAATTCTCGATTCCACAATTCTTATCCTGTGAAAGACGATTCCTTTACCTCTTCCATCGATAATATTTCAATTTTAATTTTTTAGTTTTTTCGCATAATATATTTTTGCTTTTTCCAAATATTCTGATTTTTAAAATGTCCAAATATTTTCTCAGTTAACTTCTTGGGCTTATCTTCTTGGGCTTGTATTCAAACTGAATTCTTCCTTTAAAGAAATGTCTAAATTTGATTTTATGTTATCTATTTGCTTTATAAAATGATAACACAAAGAAATATTATATATACACGGGAGAAATTCAATAATGTATGAACTTTATATATGGTTATAAAAATTGATTTATTTAATTAATAATTTGCTATTTTATTATATTTAAATAAAAATAAAATGATAAGAAAATATAATAGATTAAAGATATTTTAAAATTCTACGATAAAAAAAATTTTTTGTTTCCCCTTTTTAAATTGATTTAAAAAATTATTCATTTTTCAAATTAATTTTAAAAATAGTTTTCATTACAAAATTTTAAATTTTATTATTTAAAAAAACGAACTAGTTGCATTTCAAAAATCTTTAAAAGACTAACTAGTAGCATTTCAAACACACCTATAATGATTATGGAAAAAAATTTGTGCAGACTCTGTCATTTTTACATAAACTTCCCTGCAATTGAAGAAGTAAACCCTTATCCTTCAAAATAAATCCAAATCCTCCAATGTTTATGTTGGAAACCGGAATCCTTAGTACTTTGGAACTACATGATCCGAAAGTCCGCACATTGGATCTTAATAGGGTTGTCCTCTTTTTTCATTTGCGTTTGAGTCAAGAAACATCCAAATTCACCACGCGGAAAGAGTAGCATAGCAATTCAGCTACTTGTAAGTGAAGCTATTAAACTCATAGTAATCTGTACTCTTCACAGGAAGACTAAACGTTGTCGTTCTCTCTTTAAATGCCTTCTGCGTAAATGGCAGACAATTGTATTGGTCATATGAACTGATGAAAACATAGATTATTGTTCGGGGCATGGATGTTAAAATTGTAAATACCTCTGAACAGTGAAGACTGAAGTTATGTCCAAAAGGGTGTTGCGTGCCCGCTGCCTCAGGCCTTCACGTCTTGAAACTCACTGCAAAGTTGCAAACACAAACTGCATAGCGCTGCCACTATCAACGAACGCTCAGCTCAGAACAACAACTGAGAACTCCACAAATGGCACAAACAGGGTAAGGACTCCACAAATGGCACAAACAAACGCTCAACCCCGACAATGTGTGCCAAAACGGTAGCCAGCGACGGTTTATAAAAAATTATTTGGTGGGAACAATTGCTAAAAGGCGGTATGCAGCCCCTGGTTTTTTTCCTAAAACCGTCAACAAAACCGTCAAGGAAAACCGTCGAACCTGAAAAAATCGTTTAAGTTCGCGATTCGGTTCATGAGGTTCGTTGAAGTTCGATAAAGTTCGATGAGGTTCGAGTTCGCCTTGAGGTTCGACTTTTAGGTTCGCCGAACCTGAACGAACCTCAAATTTCTTTTATAGGTTCGCCGAATTTCGAACCTGAAGCTTCAGGTTCGCCGAACCCTGTGTGACTTAGGTTACAAGGAGGACACGTGGCTGTGGCTGTGTTTTTAAGGAGAAGAGTTGGGTTGATGAGGAGTAAAGGTTTGTCCAAAAGGTGCTTGGATAACGTGTTATTTTGCCCTAAACTTTGTGATATTTGGTGTGTCACATTCACAGGTGTGTGGGCTACCAAGAAGCCCCAAGTTCTCTCATCTTTGGAGCAGCAAAGAGATAGTTTGAGGGTAGACTTATTGCGCCCTAAGTTCAATGAGTTCAAAGAGGGATTCATTGGTGTGAGGGAAGCTTGAGAAGACCCTATGAACTATGATTTAAGGAGAAACTAGACATTGTTAGAAGGAAGCCTATGTTTAGTCATTCTAGGAGCAGCTAGAAGGTTGATAGAAGGTATATTGGTCAGCTGAAGATACAAGCAATTATGAAGTTGCAGAAGTACTTGTGGGCAGCATAAGAGGTGGCAAAGGACCTGCAAGGTGTTCAAGATATGTGCGTTGAAATGGCTGGTGTGAATGTTCCTTCAGCAAGTAAGTCAAGTGTGTCTTGTTCAAGGGAAGTTTTATTGTCATAACTTGTTGACATCAAGCCTTATTTGTTCTTGTGTCAGGATTAATTGTAAGGGCCATGATCCTTGGTATGAGAGCCCTATGTTTGTTGTATTAAAGTTGTAATATAAAAATTTTTGGGTTGAAAAATTCTTGTATACTACATTGATTCACTATTGTACATTTTCTGTTATGCAAAGTGCTGATGTTGTGGCATTTTTTGTTGTGTTTGTGATCGTGTCATAGACATAAACAAGATTCTAAATTGCCAAAGAAAAATCAACAAAAAATACAATGTAGGGGATTTCAAGCCATATGCACAATAATCTAGGGGGCATAGTGTAATGTCCCTTGGGGGAAAAGTTATCCTTAGGGTTGAAAAGAGCACATGACAAGATTTGTATTCTAACTATTATCATGGTAATCTCTTAACTTTCATAGACAAAGATAATATTGAATGCAATGAACGATGTAACCAATATTTAACTCCATCAACAACTCATACACATGAAGCTAATCCAACATTACATAAATGGGTTATAAACATATAGTCCTTCCAATATCACACTAAAGTTTAGTTTCACAACAATTGTTAGCAAACCCTACCATCCCATTACTATTGGTCTAACCTTACAACTAGCCTTAATAGTTAGCCAAACTTTGTTGGCTCTTGTTGTCACATTACTGCTAGAGTCAATTCAACCAAACTTTGTCTTGCCACATGTAATACCACAAAGTTACTTGAGGCTGCAAACAAACCTCAAGGACGTCCTACTACCACAAACTTGTCTTAGGAATGATTATGTTGTCACAAAGATAATCAACTGTAAAAGAATTTCTCATGTAGGGTCCACGACCATCAACAAGGCCTTAGGGGTTATTCTGCCACCACAAATTTTACCTCAATGGTGTGTCGCTACCAAAACAATTCCTGTAGAAGTAGTTCGCAACCACAATAGGGTCTATTCAAACCTTTGTTGTCATAGAGGAATCCTTCAAGGGTGATTCGCTGTCACAATTAAGCCTTAAAGCTTTTGTTGCCTCAGTTCCAAGCCAGGGAAATTTGTTGCCAATGATTTACCCAAAAATTGATGTGTTGTCACAAGAAGCCACCCTCAAGATGGATCTTTGCCTCAGGTAGAGTAAAAAACCCTCGTTACCTTAGATTCGATCTTAGGAACCCTTTGTTGCTTCAGTCCTAGCCTCAAAAACCTTTGATGCTTCAGTGCTAGCCTTAGAACCCTTTGCTGTCTTAGACCATGCCCTAGAATACTTGCTTTCACAGGTTTTCTAACTCAGAATCCTTGTTTTCACAAGATAGATGAATGTTGCCCCAAAACTTATTCTAAATAGAGCAAAGAGAAAGGATTGGCTAGGGTGGAATCTTTCACCATTGAAATCAATAACATAAAAAGGGTCTTAAAATCCTCCAAGAGCCTCAACTCAAAAATCAGAAAGATATAAATGATTCTCCTCTCTCCTTTCTAGAGATTCCCTTTGGGGTCATCCCTTCTAAATTTGAATTTAAGTGGCTAACAATTTTCCCATCATTTGCCCCAATTTTGGCCTTTATTGCAAATTTTCCTCCATTTACTCCAAATTATCTAATGTTACCCCAATAACATTAAATAATGGGTTCCCCCCTTTACAATTGATCATAGCCTATGGGGTTAGATAGCTAATTTGTCATTCCTTGGGTGATTAATTACAAGAGGACATTACGCACAAGCCCTGGAAGTTGAAACAAATTATCCAAAAAAGGTCTTCCACTCGTAGCATCCAGCTCCCTTGCTTTGCCAAAAATACGAAAAAAGTTGCAATTTTCCTTTAATAGATGTGAGAGCTTAAAGTGGGTGCTTATGTCTTCAAGATGATAATGTCACCCCACATGGAGCAAGAAAACTCAACGATGACAATTCCCTTCTTGCAAATGAAGTGAACCATGTCAATAGGGGCCGACCTTGATCTTTAGAATATGTTAGCTTCATGCTTTCCAACAACCCTACATCTTGCAACCTCCAACTCATGATAACTTTCACGGTGTTGTTGTCTTGTTGCTTTCATTTTTGACATCTCCTAACTCACTTTAGATGATATTATAGTGGTTTTATAAGGCTTTATCTAATCAAACTCTCCTTTAAACTATATGAGAATTCACTAGAAGCAAAAGGGATGAAACCCTAATCTAAGGCTTCAAGATGCTCGAAGATGATCATAAGATACCTTGAGACTCCAAGTGAGATTGAAACCAAGTACACAAATGAATAGGTAAGAGATAGCAGTATCCAAACTCTCTTTAAATTATATGAGAATTCATTGGAAGCAAAAGGGATTAAACCCTAACCTTAGACTTCAATATGCTCTAATAAGATCATAAGATACTTGCGACTCCAAGTGAGAGTGAAACCAAGTACAAATGAATAGGTACGAGAGAGTAATGTCCAACAAAGATGTCAGGTTTCCTTGTGAACCTTAGCTAACCACCCCAAGAAGGCAAGTACAAAGAGAAGAGTATAATGATGATGGTGATCAAAGGACTCTCTCATATATATATATATATATATATAGGAGTGAGGGAGGCCAACAATAATATCCAGGTCCAAGCCCTTATAAACAACCCACATTAAATGCTTTGTAGGACAATTCAATTAAAGTGCCTACTCTAAGAGTACATATGTGATGCTCCAAGGTGATGTGCACAATAAAGGCCCAAAGACGACGTATCTACAAATGGTGTGGTGTGTTTACATGTCTCCATCACAAGCTGACACAGATTCCATTGCTCCTCATAAGCCAAGTACTTGTTTGGGTTCACTCCTTGTAGGACCATTATCATAACTTATTAATCATTGAGCCAACTCCAAGCCTCCATCCAAGAATTGCATTTACTGTAATATCCCAAACGGGAAAATTTGGCATATCCTTAGAATTTAACTCAACAAAAATTACTTCATAAAAATTTCATTCATTTAACAAAAGATTTCCATGTAAAATATAACAAATAGAACGCTGCAATTTAAGAATACGATGAGTAGAAATAATGTCAACTTTATTATAACAGATAAACTGGGGTTTACATGTTGATACAACCAATATAGCTGAGATGAAAACTGGCCTCAAGAAGCTGCTCCATTGTTGCACTGGCCTCCAAAACTAAACTGAAATGCAACTGCTAGCCGTCTTGTGAATTTTGGATGAATTCACGAAGGGAAGAGGTGAGTACTCGCCCACTTTCACTTAATCACCTGAGGGTTTCTATCCTGGGGCTACTGTTGAAGTTGGGAACTCTGGTTTCTCCAAACCTCTCCACAAGAAAGAAGCTCGAATCCAAGATATCCGCAAATGATCTCCTCCTCCTTTTGATTGTTCTCCAATCTTCTAGAAGTGTCTTATAGAATTTAACTCACAAAAATTACTTTATAAAAAGTTCATTCATTTAACAAAAGATTGCCATGTAAAATATAACAAATAGAATGTTGCAATTTAAGAATATGATGAGCAGAAATAATCTCAGCTTTATTATAATAAATAAATCGAGGTTTACATGTTGATACAACCAATATAGTTGAGATGAAAACTGGCCTCAAGAATCTGCTTCATTGCTGCACTGGCCCTCCAAAAATAAATTGAAATGTAACTACTAGGCTCTCTTGTGAATTTTGGATGAATTCACCAACGGGAGAGGTGGG